>JAHWFP010144412.1:19215-66131 GCA_023313725.1 Lithobius niger
ACACTGTAATGGCCGCCATCTTGAAATCAGGGCCATTTTGAAATAATTATGCTTATTATCGTTAGATTTCCTTCAAATTTAGAACAGAGACGAAATAGTTGATACCAACTGAAACAGTGAATATGCCATAGTCAGTAGTAATATCTAATGGCCATCGTCTTGAAATTGGGGATCCATTTTGAAATTATGTGTATTGTCCCATTTCGTTCAAATTTAGGTCGGAGACGATACAGTTGATACCGCGTCAAACAGTGAACGTGTCATCGTAACTAGTAATCTGTAATCCACGCCATCTTGTAATAAGTCAGCCATTTTGAAATTATGCTTATTATAGCCTGATTTCCTTCAATAAAAAAAAATAAAACATGTGAAAGAAAAATAAAAAAAGGAAGTTGTACTCAAACTCTAAAGTGGGTGTATAGTGCATTCTTCTCCGTGCAGGCAGTAGCCTACCGTCAGCTGCACTGTTTTATAGTTTAGGTACAATTCTAAAAGTAACAGGTATTAATAAACAAAAAACGGAACGTTAAATGTTAAGAGTAAGGGTCTAAAAGTCAAAACCTACAAGGAACACGGACAAGCTTTGACAGTCAGGGTCTAGGTGTAAAATTTTGTCAGTAAGAGGCTGCAAGCATTAGACCCTTACTACCCGGTGGCTAGCTTTCGTCCTTAAGAATAGGAAAGCAGTAAATACATTTTGACGAAAAACTGTAAATCCTCCTATTACGTAATGATCCAGTGGTAGTATGGTGTACGTTTCCTGCTTTGCTTTATGTTGAAAAGTATATTTTTTGGTTTGGTAACATGACAGAACATACAAAGTAATGAGGATTATTGGTTGCCATCAGTTACCTTAAAATCTGTGAAATTAAAATAAGGTAGCTTTAAAGAAAGTTCTTGGATTTACAAAATTGGCAGTTGATAAATCATTAAACAAGTCCAGTGTTAGTATGATGCATTTCCTGCTTTGCTTTAGGTTGAAAGTTTTTTTTCAACTTAGTAACATGACAGCATATTCGCAGCAGAGAGCATTATTGGTTATCCTCTACCATAACGTACGAAAGATAATCAAAAATTCTAAAGCATTAAAGGACAAAATGCGAAACTTCACAAGAAAATTATGTTCATAAAGTCCCTTAACGATATTCTAAGAACAAAGAAAACCTGCTACAACCGTTCATACACACGTTCTGTCCGAATAGACTAGAACTAAGCTAACCACCGGGTAGTAAGGGTCTAATGCTTGCAGCCTCTTACTGACAAAATTTTACACCTAGACCCTGACTGTCAAAGCTTGTCCGTGTTCCTTGTAGGTTTTGACTTTTAGACCCTTACTCTTAACATTTAACGTTCCGTTTTTTGTTTATTAATATAACCATGTTCAGAGGGGAACCATAGACTGCTAATATGATTTGGGTGAAACTAAACCACACGCCAAGGATGTTTGTCGTGACGCACGTATCACGTGACTTGGCTAGCCCACTCAGACGGCCAAATCTCCGCTATTATCGTTCGTCAGTGGGTAACTCAAGATGACATCACGGCAAACAGGCGAGGCTCGTGATATAACTACACGCTATGCAGCAGGTATGGGGCAAGGTAGCCTAATGGTTAGCACGACCATTCCATGTGCAAGAGTATCTGGGTTCGTTCCTGACCTCAGCTACTCCTGTCATTTTCGGGAAGAGAAGGGCTCTGTGATGTCCCGTGCTCATGTCGATTGTGGCATGTAAAATATCCTAGATATTTCCGATTGGAATTACCTAGCAAAATTTTGCCTCTCTTCTTCAGGCGAGATGGCTTCGGCTGGGAGCGTGGCAAAACTACAGCTATGCAGCAGGTATGGAAAATTATTTGACCTAACCCGCTTTTGCAACTACCGATTCAAAGATACCCTAAAGCAAGTGGCGGCAGCTATTGCAAAGTGTTGCAAACACTTAAGCAGTAGCGACTCTAGCTAGAAGCTAACTTGATGTTGATCTGTAGCTCTACAGTTATTCCGGAATATATTTGCACTGAATGCCAGTCTTAAGTCACGATATTCACAATATGTGCTAGCAAGGAGCTTCACCTAAAATAGTGAGAAGCAATTGGAAAACAAGAATGGCATATCTAATCGTAGCCTGGGATGAATACACCAACTCCACAGCTTCATCCTAGGCTTGGAGTTGGTGTATACACTTTTGTGGGCAAATACTGGAATCTATTTGCTACTACTGCTTCCTTGACAACATCTATCTATATTTTTCCCCATTCATATTTTCTTAAATTTAGCTTGAACAATTTCTCGACGAACACCTTCACTACGCATTGGACCTGGATTCTCTCAAAAATTCTCATCCAATATTTGCACCCGTCAACAACCCGGACGAAATCACTGAAATCTTCGACACGATCTCATATAGCAAAGTAAGCACAATTTTTGTTTTTACCTTTAAATTGTTAATAATTTGGAGAGTTCGGTAATTTGTATTAAATTTTTAGGGAGCGTGCATTATCCGAATGATGTATCACTTTCTGACAGAAGATGTTTTCAAAGCCGGACTTACGGTAAATAAGATACATATTATCATGTAAGTATACAGGACATGACGTAGAATTAGGCATAAACCACAGAAATGGAGGAAGTAAACTTCCCGTAGTTGAAGTTCCGTCATGAAGTTGGCACACTCGGATAAACTGTTGAACCCCAACGTGTGAGTTGAAATTTCTTTCCAGTGGTTTCGAGAGGTAAGCTGCCAAGCTCTTCTTTGTTTAAGATTATTTTCTTAAATTGCTTTTAACAGGTTTGTCACATCAATCAGAACTATCCGTACAATCAACAACTAGCACGTATGAGTGCTGTGCTTGCATATTGATTAAACGGGATGGAAAGCCAAGGGGCTCGAAATTGGTTAACTAAATACGGATGCAAACTTATTAACGTTGCCTTTTGGACTTATATGTCAGACTGCCTGAGTGGAGAATCGAACCCACGACCTTTGAAATTACGACCTTTGTATCGAACCCACGACCTTTGTAGGGCCTCGGCCTTTGTTTTCAAAGGTCGTTGGTTCGATTCCCCGCTCAGGCAGTCTGATATTTAAGTCCAAAAGGCAATGTAAATAGGTTTGCATCCGTATTTAGTTAACTTGCATATTGAAACAACAGTTGGCTTTACGTAAATTGCTGTTTCAAATTTTTCACGTGAAGGTCGGGGGAAGAATGAGTTGACTATTTGTGCACATTTTTTACTCTTCAAGTTTGGCATGGATTTATTCTAACAAATGACTTATTATTTGGTGAAGATGCATAAATTATGGAATAATTACTTTGCAGCAATATTTGAAAGACAAGCAGTATGACAGTGCTACACAAGATGACTTGTGGGAACATCTAACGCAGGTAACGTTTCTCTCTATTGGTAGCTTAAAATTGCTGTTAGTCGTACTGTAAAATGTAAATTGAATCTACCTCCATCCACAACCCGCCGAAAATTTCATTTCGAGCTATTTGCTTCAGTTAATTAAGCTAAGACTGGGAAATTTCAAATTTGCTCTAACATGGTTAAGTACTATTCGCACAGATTAATAAAAAAAAATAATATTTGCAGCAGTTCTATCTGGGAGTGAAGGATAGCTCTTTTACAAACTCAAGGTATTAAAAAATGTTTCAGCATCGCTGTTTGTGTTATGTCATCAGTGACAAGAAACTAAGTATTTTTGTTCTTTGTGTACCGTTTAAAATCATTGACTCCTTTCTTACTACGCACTTAGACCTACGCAAAAAACCTACAAATTAAGTCCAAAAAAAGCAAGCCTTTTGAGGGTTTCCCGGAAACCCAAGCATTGCACAGGCAAGTGGGCTAGGGTGTCGGAATGCCAACCTTCGACCTGTGTACATGTGGGAGGTTATCTAACTCATGAATAGAAGTGATTGAGGTAAATAAGTTTTACGAAACAACATACTCACTTTAAAGAAACTTTTTAGTTTGTTTGTTAAACCCCTGAAAATGAGGGACATATCCCTGTGCGTAATTGCCAAGCTTCGTGATGGTTCGGCAAGAACTCAAAGCCAGGGAAAACCCAAGTACCAGCAAGGGCTGATAGCGAAACAGTGTGGTTAGGGACTCATAATCATGTAAATAAGATTTGACGACTCCTTCCTGCTGGAGTGACAGGAATTCGTGAATTGCCCATAACAAAGTAGCATTCGACGTATGTGTAAAAGATAGCCAACAATAATACTAAGAATATTTTTCTTAATGAATAATAATTATGTAACAATAGGCAGCTATGGATCACGGCTCGATGAACATTAATGTCAAGACCATTATGGATTTGTGGACCGAACAGACGGGCTACCCAGTTGTGAAAGTTACTCGTGACTATGCCGCACAATCTGCCATATTCACGCCAGCACTATTCTTGATGAGTCCAGAAAGTCACGATACTGCTGCAAGGTAAGATTTAGCGTTAAAAACTAATCATTTTCCATATTCACGCCAGCACTATTCTTGATGAGTCCAGAAAGTCACGATACTGCTGCAAGGTAAGATTTAGCGTTAAAAACTAATCATTTTGAGCGTTTTTATTTGTGCGAAATTGGTACCAGAGCAAAATGATCACGGAGAAAGTGCTGAACCATGGATTTTTTTTTCAGGCATCCTAAGTGGGAAATACCTATAACTTTCGCGACTCAGGCAACAGCTGATTTTCGCAGGACGCGACCAGATTGGTGGATACATGAAAATGATGGTAAGTCTGTAACTATGGAGTGGAGCGGCCTGCTGATTAGCACGACTAGGTCATGTGCCAGAGGTCCTAGGTTCGAGCCTGATCGCCGACACTTTTCGCAAGCATTTTCGTGTAGAGTAGGGCCTTGTGATGACTCTTGCTCATGTCGACTCAGTGGCATGCACAGGACGGGAACAGGGGTGGAATTGCCCCTGCCCTTTTTCAAAAAATTGCCCTTTTTGCACTTTTTGTAAAAAAAAAAATATGACCTATTTTGGCTTCCTGGCTTCGGCTGGGCAAGCGTCAAATTTGCCGCTAGCCTTTTTTGGTTTTCTGAAAAGATAAACGTTGGAGCTGCTGCCAGAGAAAGGGCCTAGAGGCCTAAAAAGGGGAAAAAAAAGGCCAGGAAAGGGACAGAAAGGAGCAAAAAAAGGGTAAAAAATGAGACAAGATTAAAGAAGGTTAAAAAAGAAGACTGACGAGCAAAAAAAAGGTCCACAGGCAAAAAAAACCTCAGTATCCTCTTTTAGAAAAGTTGCCGCAACCCGCTCGGTGGTCTGTACACGCTACTATGTCGACTGTGTGTTGAAATACCTAGCAAATTGTTCCTTTCACCTTATGGCTAAGAGCGTATGAAACCTTCAAAGTGTTTAACTAAATGTAAAGTTTACACTGTAACTAGTAGTAGTATCCGGCTTTGCCAGGGTGGAGTAACTTTGCCCATTACTAAACATTTCCCCCTAAATTCCAACGAAGAAAAATGGACTGCAGTGTCCGGATGATACGACGGGTGTTTGCTTCAAATAAACAGCAAGGAAGTCGCACTTCCTTCCCATGCCCCAACTCCCAATTTATTTAGTTCATTACATTAGAACGTGAACAGAAAAGCAGGATGAAACATGCAGTAGTGGCGCCAGCCAACTCCAGGTAGGGGGGGGGGGCAATGATTCCCCGACGGGGGGGGGGCGGAGAAGACAATGAAAATTTTTTTGTTGAAATATTATCCACTTTAGCAGGGGTCCGGCGAAACCAGCTTGCGGGTCTGGGGGAGTGCTGTAAGCTCCCCCAGAGGGGCCCGGGGCAGAGCCCCGGAAGCCGACGCATTTTACGTTATTTGAGGGCCTATTTTCAGCTTCCCGAGACACGTTTGCACCACATTGTTAAGCAAACTTTGGATGTTTTTCGTAAAAATTCTTTAGCATGAGAGGTCGTAAAAACATAATTGTGACCAAAATTCTGTTTTTATTATATATATTTTATTTACAAATTAAATTACCTGGTGAATTTAAATTAAAAAAAAATTAACGTTAATAAACACTTATAATTTAGGTTTGAAAAGTATTGTTGCTTACTTTTCAAATGGCGGAAGATTCAGATGACGTTTCTGAATTAACTGAGAATTAGTTTTAAAGCACGGTGGCGATGGGCTAAGAGGAAAATAGCTACTTGCAAATTAAAATTTTTCAATTTTAATTCTTTGCTCGGTTTTTATGGAATTAATTGTTATCAGACTTTAACTGACAAAAACTTGGAAGGAAGGCTTTTTCTGTATAAATTTAGCTGACATTTCGGCTATAACTATAGCAAGAACACACAGTCGGACCTCAAAGGTATACGGCCATTTGTGAACACAGTGAATTTTTTTAGTTCTGTATTGGCTAGACACTGAAGTTGAGTTTGCGTCCTCTTGGTTGGGAGGCCGGGAATCTTGACCACTTGGCTGCTATTGCTCCGTTTGTTTGGGGTGTGTTTGACCCGTCACAAACTTCGCGTTGTGCGTTGCGCTTTTAAATATCGGGCCTTCTCCATTTAGAGATAACTGGTAAGGCGTTGGCATCCCACACGTGTCTCATAACTAAGAAGTCTGTTAAATCATGGCGTTGACGGTCTAAGGCAGCAAATGATCAATTTTGAGTTTAGCAACTTACTGTACACGATTTTCGCTCAATTCATTGGTATCATGAATTCAAGCTAGAATCCTTAACAAGTTTAGCTTTATACATATTTAGTTAACTTCTCTGTATTAACTAATACAGCTTTTAAATACTATTATGGAGGTGATGAGGTAGCAACAGTAGGACTCCTGGCAAACAAAACGCGGCAACTGTATTTTGACATTTTCCCCCCGAAAATTTTACGAATTTTATTTCGTCATGTAGATTGCGTCTTCCGGCTGTTCCCCGACGACAATGTCGGGTACTCCCCAACGGGGGGGGGGGGGGGGGGGCCCAGGGGTCCCCCCCGGGGGGGGCCCCCCCCCCCCCCCCCCTCCCCCTCCTGTGGCGCCACTCCTGGAAACATGCACTGCTCAACACACAGGCATTACCTCCCTCCCAATCACTTTTGTTCAGAAAAGAGATGCCGAAGTTCCGTTTTCGTACTAGTTTCGTTTTCCAGAAACTCCAAGCAACCATCACAAGCTACTTTGGTTTTCGTCCTAAGAGTGAGGACAAATGAGGACGAAACGAAACCAGCGTAACATGAAGAAAAACCTGGACTTTGTGCATGACGTCATTTGCGATTATCTGACATTCCCAAACTAAAGGCGCGGCTCGCTTTTGAGCTGGATTCCTTGGACTGACCCAATACATGAAAGAAGGAGGGAAAAGTAGCTAAAGTGAGGAACGGCTTGCTCCCTGCTCTCCGTCACGCGTATTACTGTCACACGTAGTATTATCTAGTAGACGATTTTCGAAGTTTCACAGTTTTTCTATTCCATCTACAGTCTAGTATCCGCAACCTAGTATCTGCATTTACCATTTTAGCTAAAGTAACGCTAAACGCCATTTTTTTGGGGGGTATTTATGATAAGTGAGTTTTGTTTTTGTTCTAGTTTCATTTTCAAGAATAGTGCCATCTAGTGGGCGGTCTTCGAAGCTTGTCCTCGCCCTCACGCACGTTATCCGTATTTTTTTTAGCTGGGGCACTTTCCTTTATAGTGTAAAATAATTGAATGGAATCTGTAAATTGCGTATGTAACACTACTTAATCGTATACAAAAAAAAAATGTTGCATTGCAGCCTGGAGGAGAATATATTATGCTGCCCGGGGTTTTTGTTTTACATACAATCTCATATTTTTTTTAATGTATGTCGGTTATTAGGTGTTTTTATTTGAGCCTGATCGCAGCCACTTTTCGCAACCATTTTTGGGTAGAGAAGGGCCCTGTGATGACGCTCGTGTCGACTGTATGTCGAAATTACCTAGAAAAATTGTCCCGCTCTCCTTACTGCTAAGATCGTATGAAACCTCCAAAGTGATGCGTGAATCATAATTATGTAAATAAGATTTAACGACTCCTCCCCAATGGAGTGACAGGAATTCCTGAATTGCCCATAACAAAGTTGCATTCTAGGTATCTGTAAAAAACAGTTAACAATAATACTAAAAATATTTAGAATTATTGTTTTAGAAGTAAATTTATCAAACGTATTTAGATAAGCCAAAAGTATTCAAAACAATACCAGTGTTTTCAATTAGAATCTTAGGCAACTTTTTTTCTTGTTTAATAAGATTATACTTGAAAACACTGGTATACACATCGTAATTAACTGATGCAATACACATCTTAATTAACTAAAAATTCTCAAATAGGTTACTTTCTTCTTGTTTAATATTTGCTAGTATTCAGTTATTTACGATGTGTATATTGTAGCGAGGAATTTTATACGAACTCACAACTGCAGAATATTTTTCTAGTAGGTTTAAAAATATTTCAGTTTCACTTAGCAATCAGAAGTAATTGTATTAAAACCACTTCTGCTTTTCTACTGTTTGAAATATTAAAATAAGGTTCTAATCGAATGGCCTGTCTGTTGACTTGAGTGGGGAAAATATAAATAAATAAATTTAAGCAGTTTTAATGGCACACTTGTATTATTCTTACAGACAAGTTTCACACTTAAAAATATATTTGAATCCATAACATTATTTTTTTAAACCTAAATTGTGATTTAAATCTACCAACGCTGACTGTGCAAAGTTCTGTGTACGAAAGTTGGTGAGACTGTTTAGTAATATATATATATTTAGTTGTTGTACGGTAACGCAACATTTGTACATAACCTAAATGTAGTTTACGTTTTCACCTCATGCCATCAGGCAGTGAGCCAATGTGACAGGTTTTTAAAATTCAATCTTCATTTATTCTTCTGCTTTTGTTCTTTTAGTCTTCTGTACAGCCGTACTGACTGAGAAGACTATTACAACGATTTTGTCCGTCCATCGCTTTTTTCAACTTCGCAACGGTACCAGATAGAAAAGACCACGGTTTACAACGTTAGATTCAGTATCAAAGTTAGTCAAATAACACGGCAAATTAAAACATCGTTACATCCTTAAAACTAATAGACTTCTCTGACGTAACTAAATGAAATAACAACATTTGATCGTCGACTTGAAATCCTAAGGATAACACGCAGCCGTAAAAAAAAGACCATTTTAGCTTCATTTAAAAGTTTCGTCACATTATTGCATGAATAAATAGACTTACCATCGAACCAAATTCTCCATTAGGCCTATCTGCTACATACGAAATTAAAATTGCAGTTAAAGAAATTTTGCTTAAAAATGAAAATTAAGCCTAAAATCACGTTACCACACCAACGCCAATTTGCTGCGAGTCGCTGCTGGCTTCATCAACAGTGTCTCTTCCGTAACTTCCCTACTACCACTGATCTAGATAGGCTACGATGCGCGCTACGTTGTAAAACTGTAACTGTGTGCCCGGAGGCGCACCGTTTTGCAAAAATGATAGGCTTACTATGCAATCCAAATCTCCGTTAGCTGCTACTTACGAAATTAAAGCTGCAGGTAAAAATTTGGCCTAAAAGCTGACAATTACGCCTAAAATGTAAAATAAGCTTAGAAGCTAGCACATTTTTATCCGATGGTAAAATTCTGATGGTTACTGCTTTTAGATTATATAATAGAGATAGCTGTTGCAATACGTGATAGAGGTGTGCGCCGCACCATTGGTAGTGGCGGAACTGTACATAAGTCCGGATGCGACTAGATAGTTCCTGTAACCGCTTGTTTTTGTTTTTTAATTTACTTTCGTCCTATTTTATATCACTTTCATCATTCTTCATTTTGCTTTCGTTTACGTGTGCCCTATATCTGGAATAAAATGTTCTGTGATAGGGATGAGTCCGTAACCGAAACCGAAACCGAATTTTCGGTTTTTACTGAAAACCGAAACCGACACCGATTTGGATTTTGTGTCAGTTTATCGTACGGTGTTCGAAAACTCAAAAGTTGATTTGTAGTCTTAATTGTTTTTAATGATTATCATTTTCTATGTATAAATGACTGCAACGCTCCTAGTCATTAAAAAGAAAATAGTAGAGGAAAATGGTGCCACAGCTAGGCCCAAGGTCTATGACGCTGCTGAAAGTGAAAGCAAGAGCGAGTTCGAAGCTAGTAATACTACTGTTACAAGAAAAACAACTAGAAATGTCTGGTTGGGGTGGATGGTGGCAAAAACCGATACCGAAACCGAAACCGCGGTTTTGTGGGCGTGAAAACCCGAAACCGGAACCGAAGTCAAAAAAACGAGAACACATCTTTAAGAAAAGCCATGAAGACTTAAAGGCTTGCAAACTGCCATTAGTGTATTGAAATTTTTATTGTAATTTGTATTGTGTAATTTAATTTGTGTTTTCAGCCTTTAATTAACATACATGATATCTGAGTAATGATATCTTATTCACAATGCGTGATTAATTTTGATTAATAAGTATTGAACAGAACAGGCACAACCCACTAAAGTCAAGTTATTTTCCCTAATTAGTTTTATGCTCATTTGCTGTTTTCAAGGTGTATTGGGTTACAACTACAATGTTCAAAACAATACCAGAGTATTTCAATTAGAATCTTATTAAAAACAAAGAAAATAGCGTATTTTACCAGTATTTAGTTAATTATGCTGTGCGTTGGAACCAGGAATTTGATGCTAAAATCACAGTTATGGTAGATTTTTCTAATAGGTTTAAAAGTACTTCGGAGTTTGACTTCCCAGCGTATTTCAACATGACGAAAATACAAAGTCTTTCATTATCAATTAACGTGTAATTTGTTGGATTTGTATTTCAGAGTCGTTATACTTGACTCAAGCTGATGGAATTCCGAAGAAGGATGAGTGGATCATTGTCAACACTCAACAAACTGGTTATTATCGAGTCAACTATGATAATCAAAACTGGAAACTCATTACGAACCAATTGAAAAAAGACTTCACGGTATGACCTCTAGCTTAATGGCGGAACAAGCCAACATCTTACAAGTACTAAATTACATGTCCTAGTTTATTTTGCTCATTAAGTTAGTCATGAATGTTGTTTTAGAATTGGGTGGAAGCTAGATTTTTAACTTAAAAAAATCATCAAATCTCGTAAAGCAATATCCATCACAAATTTTTATGATATCAAAACATGTTCATCTTAAGAGATGTGCTGCAAGGCTTTTAGAAAGTACGAAAAGTGAACATATATTGATTGACGTGCTTTTCATCTGGTGCGGTTATCAAGATTGAGAGTGGACAAATTTGCTAGGAAATTCTTAGGATTGTTTACAGGCCACAGTTTACACGAGAAAAATTGGTCATTTCCAGAACCTTTCTCTTCCGAAAGGATTGCAACAGGGAATGGATCTAAGGCTTAAACCCGCTAATTCCGGCACATGTCGTAGCTTTGCAATAACCATCACGCCATCCTGTTATAAAGTCTTTCCGATTTTGCGGTCGTTATCACTCCAATTAAACTAGTACTTAATTCAAGCATGGCCTGCCGAACTTCCAACATAAAAGCTTTATATAAATTATTTAACGGAAATGGAGATGTAGCCTGATGTTAAGCAAAACAAGATAAGGAACAAAATCCTCCAGGCTGGAAAAAAATAGGGTTGTTTCCAAGCTTATGCTGAGTGTGAAATCCATTAAACTATCGATTATTTTTTGCAAGTCCATATGGATTAAATTCGTGATCATCGTGAACAATTATCAGTACACTATTATGAACAATATTATGCTGGTGTAACAGCGCCTCACCCCCTCCAGTATACCCTAAAAAAATATCCTAAATTATTCCTTTTCTTTTTGTGTTTCAGAAAATAAATGTATTCAATCGAGCTCAGATAGTGGACGATGCACTGCAATTGGCAAGGTCTGTGGTGGTCGTAATGTTATTCTAGATGCTCAAATTTTCATTCATTTCATAAGCAGGTATGCAAGTGACAGTAACAAAACTTTTTATTTATCTACGAAAACAGTAAATTTGACTATGCGAACAAGTCTGCTCAGAAAGTATTTTTTTTTATTGTAGTACAGAAAATGAGGCATCCTGTAACGTTATTATCCTCCTCGTGATGCGTACAGCCTTTGCTTGCTTCTGCAATGTCAACGCTTCTAAGAACATGTTTTTTTTGTCATTCTTAATTGACACCTTTAGAAAAACCTGTCACCTAATTTTGTTAAACCTTTTTTTTTTCTACAACTAAAGGAAATTCAAACAGACTCGTAATATGTGAACTGCTGGGTTTTCCTCGAAGACATGTCACTTACGTATAAATCTTTACATATTCTCTCAGTATCTTCACCAGATAACATAATCAACATGGTTTTACAACATGGCTTTACATGGCTTTACAACACAGATCATTAAAATAAAAAATATATACAATAAAAAATCCAGAGTGTTCTCACCTACTTGTAACAAAGACTAATTGGTTGATGACTCTGTCTTCCTGGTCCGGATATTTTTTTAATTTTTTGAGTAGGTGCAGATGCGTGATAAGATCTAGTCTGGGGGTTTGTCTACCATCTCTGTAGTGTGGCGCAATGGCAACCCGGACCATGCACTGTAACTGAGATTGGTTCTAATGACGTAGCTGTCGACGCACCATTAAACCTCAATCCCTCTTAAAACAACAAAATGTGGAAATCTGGGAAATTTAAACCTCCACATTTAAAAAAAAAAAAATTTTAGCCCAGTCAACCGTAATGGGGAAATAAGTCACTACATTAATGTCATGGGATTTATTTAGGACAACCTTCCAGGCTTCAAACTTCAGTCCCAATATTTTATTTTAGATCCACTGATGACATGTGTTTCATATTGCTCAGAACAGTCGTAGACACGTGGCAGCACTTTTCTCACATAAATATTTTGTGGTCCATTGGGGAAATTTTGGGCCAAACGGAATTAATGGGCCAGTGAATCACGGGTCTGCAATGTTTCAGATCACCGGTGCATGGGGTCAAAAAAAAGTGACCCGCACTAACACTGCCATTGTGGGGAAATTGTTTTAAAATATATTAATTAATGTGCTCCTTCATGCTTCGTGACTAAAGTAAATGCTATAACTAGAATTTTCTGAAAGATGGGGTTGCATTCTTCCTAACTCTGATAATCAATGGAGTCAAAAGCACGGTAACAGATTACATGAAGGCAAACCAAGCAGTTCGAAGAATCTCTCTTCAGGAAACTTGAGGAGCGAGCTCTGAGTATACAGGAGGCGCAATTTAAAACCGTATGTCAACAAGCACAAGAGGGAGCAGAGCTGGTGGTGAAACTCAAGACCTCGAACGATGGAACCATGCAATTACTTTCGGCACACCTAGATCAAACATCGGAACGTGAAGTGGAACCAACGGCACCAGTGAATCCGGGTCCTTTTAAGCTCCACAAGAACATCACGGTCAGGGGAAGAAGTCGCCATAAACAGAAAGGGAGAAGTCAGATAAATTCATCAGGTAAGACTCCTATCGGAGAGTCCGCTCCCGACCAGGACGATCTAGGTCATCAGGTATCATTTTTATGCAACCTACAAAACACTAAGAAGACGATCAGTAACCACGTGGAGGCAGCCGTAGTCCCGGCAGCAGAACACCTGAGTGATGATTTTTCCGAGCCTGGGTGTATTGACCGAGACGCAGTTAACTGGAAGAGTCACACTGTGGTTATCGGTGACTCTAATGTTAGAAACCTGAGGGGAGGCTGTGACGTGCGCTCAAGAACATGGACATTCCCCGGCCTCAAGGTAAAAGAGCTTCATTCTAGGATGGAACCAATCCTTCAGAACCTTGAGTCACTGGAAACTCTTATTGCATGTGCCGGGACTAATGGTATTGAAGAAGATTCTCCAAATAGAATTGTCTCAGTTATCCATGACTGTATGTCTTCGGTAAGAGCGAAGTTCCCTGAGATAAAAATCGCCATTGTAGGCCTGTTCCCCCGTTTAAGCCGTTTGTACAGAGACTTGGATAAAAAAATCATCCATACGAACATCCTTCTCCGCCAAATGTGCGTCCGTATGAACTTTTCCTTCATCTCACTGGATGAGGACATTTGTAAAGACCACACTCTGATGGCTAGAGATCAAATTCATCTGACAACAAAGGGCAAATCAGTACTCCAGAGGAAACTTGTAATGCTGCTCGCACCGTCGGAAAACCACCATTTGTAATCGGGGATGCCCCAGTGCTTGTGAACTTACCCGTTCGTCGCTGTGAGGATTTGTCGTGCATCTTGGTTAATGCTCGCAGCATTGTTCGTAATCTTGGTTGTTTCCTGGAAATTTTACATCGTAACACTTTTGACATGATTTTTGTGGTGGAGACGTGGTTAGATTTTAGTGTGACCGACGCCAGTCTTTGTGATTCCTTGGCCTACTCGGTTGTCCGCAGGGACCGGGGGAGCCGAGGGGGGGGGTCTAATGGTGGTGTATCGTTCAAGTCTCCCGCTGGTCATTGGGGGGGGGGGGGGTGGGGACTGAGGAGGAGGGTCTAGCAGTGTGTCTTCCCTCTTTTAAGATTAATTTTATTTTATGTTACTTACCAAATAGCTATATTGACCAAGATATTTTTAAACTGTGTACGTTCATCCACAAATCTACGGTACCTGAGTGTGACACGGTGCTGCTGGGGGATTTCAACTTGTCTACTGTAGATTGGAAAATGGGATCTGCCGGGGAAAGTCACCACGCGTATTTCCTAGACCTAATTGCTCCACTTGGCCTTGAGCAGTTGGTTGAATACCCAACTAGGGGTAACAATATTCTGGATCTGGTGTTTACCAGCGATAATAGACTTGTTTACAACGTAAATGTGGGTACCCATTTTGGCCATAGTGATGATCATATTGTAAAATTTATGTTAAATCTTTCTAATGTGAAAATGGTGCCTAGCCCCACAGGTCCAGTACCTCGTCCGGGCAGGTTGAACCTTGACCAATTGAAGTCTTCTTTAAAGTCGGTTAGCTGGGACCCTATTGTCTTTAATTATAGGGCCATATAGAAATGTGTCGCGAGCGGCCTCGCCCAACATCTTATGGACGCACATTTGTTCCAAAATACATTGCTAAACAGCGTTCTTTAAAGGTGAAACACTGGAGGCGCTATAAGACTAAACCTAGCCCGGAGCTTTTGCTTGTTTACAATAATGCACGCAGAAGATACTCTGATATGGTTGAGACATGGCATCGCGGGAGGGAAGAAGCTGCTATACGTGATGGCAGCCATTCGGCTCTTTTAAAATTAAGTCGGAATTCAAATACGCGATCTATACCCCCATTAAAGGAGGGAACCTCCTTCATCGAGGGTAATGTTGAGAAGGCAACAGCCTTTGGCGATATTTTTGCTTTGAACACAATTCAGGATGACGATGATCAAAGACTGCCGGACATTAAATTACCCAATCATATTCCACCTTGCACACAGGTGGTCTTTTCTGAAAGCTCTGTAGTAAGAGCAGTAAATAATCTTAAACCAAGTAGGTCGTGTGGTCCAGACGGGTTTTCGGCCTTTATCCTATGGCAGGTAGTAAGGGAAATCTCCTATCCACTCTCCAAAATTTTTACGCTTTCATTCTCCCAACATAAACTTCCAGGCATCTGGAGCAAGGCAAATGTGGTTCCAATTTTGAAAAAAGGTTCTGCGTCAAACCCACACAATTACCGCCCGATTGCTCTTACATGTGTGTCGTGCAAAATCATGGAGTCAATCATTCGGGACAAAATTCTGCAGTTTTTTGATAATCACTCAGTCATTAGACGTGACCAGTTTGGCTTTGTTCCTAATCGTTCGGCAATCCATCAGTTACTATTGGTGCTGGATCGCTGGACAAGCGCACGGGACATTGGAGCATCGTCAGATGTTATTTACTTCGATTTTAAAAAAGCTTTCGAGTCTGTAATACATCGAAAACTACTATTGAAAATAAGCAGCTGCGGGATTGAAGGAAATATTAAATGCTGGCTGGCTGCCTTTTTAAGGGGGCGCATGCAGAGGGTGATGATTGAGAACTCGTACTCACCCTGGAAGCCAGTCCCGAGTGGGGTGCCCCAGGGATCTGTGCTTGGACCTATACTTTTTTTAATATACATTAACGACCTGAATATCGGTAACACGGGCACTTATGGGTACAAATTTGCGGACGACTTAAAGATTGGGGTCGATAGTACGACTTCCGGTCCTTCGCAAGAACTGGAGGAACAGATCCGGGAGGTGGCTGCCTGGTCTAAACAGTGGCAGCTTCCCCTCTCTAATCCAAAATGTTCTTCCTTCCATGTGGGGAATAAAAATTGTAATTCGCAGTATTTTCTTGACCATGAGCCATTACCTCAAGCGAAGAAAATTAGGGATTTGGGTATCTGGTTCACCCAGGATCTGAAACCTTCCTTTCATTGCCAAAAGGTTGTAACTGCAGCGTTTCGTCGATCTATGATTGTGAACAGATGTTTTACATCTGGAAATCTTGCCACTAAAATTTGGGCCTTTCAGGTGTTTGTACGTCCAATCTTGGAATACCCCTGTCTGGTCTCCGTACTTGGCCAAGGATATTGACCTTGTGGAAAAAGTCCAACGACGCTTCACAAAAAATCTCCCTGGTTTTAGAGAAATTAAATACCAAGATCGTCTTCGTAATCTTGGCCTTGAGTTGCTAGAACTTCGCCGCATCAAAGCAGATCTTATACTCACGTATAAGATTTTACACAATCTTATAGCTGTTGACCTACCGTTTTTTGATCGCGCACAGCACATATACTGTACTCGAGGACATGACTGGAAGCTAATCGTTCCCCCCTCGCGTCTTGATTGCCGCCTGCATTTCTTTTCGGTCCGAGTGGTACCCATTTGGAACGCCCTACATGCCAGCACCGTGTCTGCCCAGTCGATAGCGTGTTTCCGAAGGCAACTTAAAAACGAAAATTTAAACATTTTTCTAAGGCGTCCACTATCTTGATCTCCTAAACAAGAAAATAAAAAAAAAAAAAAAAAAAATACTTGCTTCTTTTAAACTCCTGGGAATGGTGTCAGCGGCTCACTGCCCTTCCGTATCCCTTCCACTTTGGTGGTGGAATAAACTGTAATTTATTTATTTATTTATTTCTACATAAAAAGGCGAACAACGTTTCGAAAATGTATAATTTTCGTCATCAGGTTAGCAATAAAATTAAAGCATGGCAAGAGCCACTAAGTTATCATATGTTAAAAGCATAAATACACTAATTTAAAAAGGATAAAAACCACCAATTTCTCCTCTCAAAAGAGGCAGAAACGGCAACCGAAAAGAATATTTTCCTCTAATTAAAAGACTTAAACTCGACACTTTTGCCAGGCATATTGTGCAACCCCCCATGATGAATGGATCACACCTACGAAATACGTGACCCGATTTGCATACACCTTGCCTTGCGACTTGGTTCCCCAACGGAGCCGATGGGTCGTGCATTTCGGCTGCCGTTTCTGCCACTTTTAAGAGGAGAAATTGGTGGTTTTTATCCTTTTTAAATTACTGCATTTATGCTTTTAACTTAGGATGACTTAGTGGCTCTTGCCATGCTTTATTTTATTGCTAACCTGATGACGAAAATTGTAAATTTTCGAAACGTTGTTCGCCTTTTTATGTAGCACTGCTTGGTTTGCCTTCATGTAATATGATAATCAATATTAGTTACCTTTTATGTAGACCTTCATTTCCCGTTAATAAAGAGAGTAGTAATGTCAAGTAGTGAAAGTCGCTAGGATTTTTTTAGTTCAATTTCATCAAGCGCTCTAATTAACTTAAATTATATAACTAGGACGGCAAGGATGCCTTCTTTACAACAAAATAATAAAAACTATGTAAATTTTATGTTATTAAATGTTTGAATGTTTTAAATGTTTACATACGTCCAAATAATAAAATTAATTAAGGAGGTGTAGCCTGTGGGCTGCATTACTTTTAATAAATAAACTTTAATGGACTTAAATTTAATAGATCTAATACATTTAATAGATTAACCCAGCGAACTTGCTGCATTACCAAGACATACATCTTTAAAAAAAATTAGTTCTTCTCCTACTTGATTGGCCCATGTGTTCACGATCTGCGTTTTGTTTCCAACTTTTCTTACAATGAAAGACTCCCAGTTTTTTAGTCAGATTTGTTGTTTTTGCGAGCCGCCACTTTGCAACAAACAAGTATTCTCACAATTAAATACTGAAACATGTGTGTACAACTCTTAAGCATGTTATAATAGACTGTTGGATGACGATACAAACAATGGTTACAACAATAATTTTGCATTTACGCGCGACTTCAGTGCCACGTGCTTTTAGCTGCAACCTCCATGTTTGAAAGAGCCACTTCTGCCCTATGAGAATTAAAACATCGTAGCCTGCGGATTAGCTAGTTAGGTAGTTACAGTAACACAAATCAACGTTACTGAGGGTACTTTTTCTCCATAAAGGACCCGTTCCCACAATTTAATGTTGAGGGTTTTTTCGTTACTGGACCCAACCAGGCACCCACCACCAACGATTCCAACGATTTGCAAGATTTCTACCGCATGGAAAATTTAAACAATTAAATTTCATCTACTCGACGATCACACAATGCGTGTATCTAGATAATATTACAATCACAATTTGGATGGACATAGGGTTAATTTTACTTAAAATACGCATAGGACGCAATTTTATGAAGCAAATTTCTGCTGGACATATTGCTGGAAATTATTATAACCGGCATGCTATCAATCTGAGCAATATATGTCAGATTTTTTTTTTTTTTTGGTATTGCTTGGTAATCCCTTCCCGTAAGTGGAGGGACGATCCTGCCTATTTCTCCCTACTTTTCTATTTACAGTTTATTAAATTATAACATATGCAAATTTGGTAGATTTTTTTTCAGAAATGAAAAATTGAGCCAATTTTTGTATATTATGCTGCTTCATTAGAGAAGGCCAACAGTTTAATTTTATGCTTTCAGAAGCAAAGCGCCTAATTTATTCCGTAGATATTAATTGGGATTGTTACGATGTTACAAAAATTTTCATTGAGATGTAATGTCAGAATTTAACTATTTTTGTCTACATTTGGTTTCAATCTTTGCTTTTAGCGTTCTGTATTGATGATGGCTTAAATTGATTCAAAATTGCACAATTAGTTTTTAAAAAATGAACCTTGGCAAGTGGGACTATTTCATTTTAACTTCAGCTTGTTTTGAATGTTTACGTACACATCACTGCCATAATTCTGAGAGATTTTATACTTGCAAATTCTTCTTCTTCCTTGTAGGGCTGGTGAACTGAACTACACCATAGCGTTAGGTGTAGTAGGTTACCTGGAGAATGAGATTGAGTATGTTCCATGGAACACAGCTTTAACTGACTTGGCTTATCTGGATTCAATGCTCAGTCGGTCAAAAGCGTATGGAAAGTGGGAAGTATGTAAAATTCCTTCCAGTTTTTTCTTTTTTCGTAGGTTATAAATAGGTGAAGGGTGGTGATTGAACCATAATATAAGCTCCACACACGGTAATTAAGATTTTGTTTTAAATTACATGGACAAAGTTGTTACAGGATATATTCTTTTATGCTGTAAAATTGTATTCAGGATTCCGACTGACAAAAAGCGATTTTGACATTCAGACGAACTAGGCCCCCCAAAGGCAGTGTCAAATTTTATTTTCATTTTACGTACACAAATTGAGTAACTCAAAATGCAGCTTTTTCAAGCAATAAATGGTAAATTAATTCATCTTTTTACAGAGGTAAGCAGTGTCAAATAATGATGTACAATTTTGTTAGTAAGAGACGAATCATGACTAAAATTGTGTCAGCGTTAGTACACGGCTAGCAGTATCTAGTTCCATTATCCCACCAGTCTTTCTTGTTTCTTTATGGATATACCTGCATTTGCTCTGATATTTTATGCATTTCCTTCGCAGGCCTTTCTGACTGAACTAATAACAAAGATATATAGTATACTTGGATTTCACGACATACTGGATCTGGACTCCGATAATGATCAACTTAAACAGTAAGTTCCTAAAATGTCACCTTCCATTGAACAATTTATTGTCCCATCATAAGCGGACAGATAACAAAGGTGTTGCCACTATGCACCATCGAAACTTCCTTTTAATAACAAAAACACATTTTTTTTTGCTCTTCAACTGTATCGTCTCATTTATAATGCACACTAAGTAATTGCAGATTGAATACCGTACCAGAGTCCTCTCTCTTACATAAGAATTAAAGTAGACCAAATGAAGTGAGAAAAAACAGTGATAGACTAACAATATCCTTTCCCCCAATCGGTGTGATTATACTTTCCTCTGTTTGCATACTAACTTTTGCAAACTTACTGAACTTACCCTTCTGTGCTATTACACACTGTGCTATTCTGTTTTGATTAAGCCAGTGCTTTGCTGGGGAACGGAATGTGGTCACTGTGAGTTCGATTTTTTCATACCTTGAACATTCCTCACAAGCTGTATAGTTTCCTGCATCACTTTTGCTCACAGCTCATTATTGTTTCTAACTACTGTAACTCCAATGGTACATCATTGGAAAGTATGTAGTAACTTGTCACCCAATTTTTTGTTTACTCAGCTCCTGACGGCAGGGAGTTGAACCGGTCTTTTTCCAGCTCGGTTCCCGGTATCGTTGGGAAGTCGTTACATAGTTTGTGGCACAGTCACCATGCTTGTTTGCCATGATCCGATTTACACTACTCAAGCGGTCTAGTTGTGTCATTACTGGTCCGTCATTTGCCATGGATATGACTTTTCTGTCTTCATCTCTCCTGTTGGCTCTCCCACCTATGCATAAACTTGTTGTACTAGAATAAGGGATTGGTTGATCGATCATGCTACTAAATATTTTTACTCGTGATCCTGGCCAATATGCAGAGAACTACCAACATAAGCAGGAATAGAGGATCCAGTTTTGGGGCTGAAAAATTGCCGCGGGTAGCTTCAATTCCTGTCACACTATTCAGGGTGAAGGAACACCATTGTGACTCGCAATCACCAATATGTGACTCACCAATCACCATTGGTGAAACTCACCATTGAACACTCAGTATCTTTGCGTTAAAGCAAAGCATACAGAAACGTATTTTAGTGTCAAATAATGAACTTGTATAATTTACACTGCATTTATCTGCTCTTTTGGGTAATTAACAGGTAGCTGTAAGAGATCACCAAAATCATTCTTAAGATGTTATGTCTATGGTAGTTGGAGGCAGCCGTTTGTATTCATGTTTTATAAGTGCGTGAACTAGGCTCTCTGCTCTTTTAATTATACAGTATATGTGTTTGTTTAGGGACCAGGTTTCTAATAGTCATGTTCTATCACTGACCAAGCATTCTCGGCAGTTACAACTTTTAGGAGGACATCGCCAAGAGAATTCCCACTGTCACCTCAGCAAAGAAAGAGATTGATAACAATGATCATTCAGTTCGTGCAAATTCAAGGGTCAGTAGCTACAGTAGAAGCTGGGCTATGGCATCTTTTGGCAGACAACTAAATAACTTTACTCTTAATAACTTAGCATCTTTTGTAAATTCCATTTTGAAGATGGCTGCAGTTGCGGCACAAGTCACATATGACGTACAAGGCATGAAAAAAGAAGGTTGATACGTTCCAAATATCCATTCAGTATCGATTTCAATCTCAGAAAACTCAACATCATTGGAACAGGGCCCCCCATTATCAAAATTATTAATGTGCATCAGAAATCAAGTCATCAAGTTTACCATCATCATGGACATTGGGTACGTCCAACTGCGTCACTGAAAATCATGCTGATGTTCTATTCAGATCCTAGTACTTCATCTTTGCATAGCCTTAATGATATCCTAATTTTGGGTGCTTTCCATCATTAGGTTACGAATTTACTGGAGCTCTTCATTATTACTACTCAATGCTTGCTCAAGGTCACAAGTCAAACTAAATATTTCCACTGCACTGGGAAAATACTACTGGGAACTGTCAAACTCTGCCTGATAGAAGATGTTGGCGGATTTCCATGCAGCATCCTGCACTGGTATGATCGGCTGTACTCGAGCACAATTGGCGAATCGGTCTTTGATATGACCTTAACGATACACTGGAAGATAGCTAAAGACCCCCCGCTCTGCCTCACTTTGTTAGCGCTAAGATATATTTATTTAACTCATCTGAACCTCAGAAATCATGCCTCTGCACTACAGATTCCACTGGAATCAGAAGACTTGGAGGCGAGAACCATGTGTATGATGGAACCAATTTGATAAAGGATAATAGATTCCTTTTGTGATCAATAGCAAGAGGATGAACCAATGAATAGGGTGAGGAAGTGGATGTTTTTTGATGGACTGGACGAACTTTTTCCATTCTCATGCAGCCTATTCCAAAGGTTTTGAAGAATGGGAA
This sequence comes from Lithobius niger, assembly GCA_023313725.1. Lineage (NCBI taxonomy): Eukaryota > Metazoa > Arthropoda > Chilopoda > Lithobiomorpha > Lithobiidae > Lithobius > Lithobius niger. The sequence goes on from JAHWFP010144412.1 coordinate 41,612, forward strand.
CCACAACCACGTCTGTCATCTAAGTAATGGAATTGCTAGTGGTCGTACCACTTAGCTTACTTTTTTTCTCAGGCCCGGTGCATACATGAGTTTTTTTAACGCGTGTTGACGCTGCATTACCGCATTTGCGATGTAGGTTATGTGACATCTGTTGGGTACTGCAGACATACCTGCGTCGACGTTGCGTTACCGCACGTCCATCGTGCGTTCGTTCTGCACCACAATTCTCCCCGTCAATGCGGCGTTAATGCAAATGCACCTACGTCTCTGAGTACCTTGTGTGAATTGAGCGGTGCACACATACATCGTTCATCGCAAAAGCGTTACCGAAAATGGCGTCCAATTTTGATGAAATAGACATGGAATTGTTAACTGGGGAGTAAAGAACTATCCTGAAATATGAAATGTTGCTGCAGAAATGACTGAAGACTCATTGGGACGAAATTAAAGAACTTACCCGATTTTTTTTTTTTTAGTTAATCTGCAAAGGATGCATTTATATTCCCCTGGTACGTCTTAAATCAGTAAATGAATGTACTAAATATCGTCGCATTGGTTTGAAAATTGTTTTTTTTTTGTATACGAGGTAGGCGAAAAAAAGCAATATCGTCTCATTGGTTTCAAAATATAATTTTTTTGTACACGGTGGTTACCAAAACGGGTTAAGGCTGAATGCGTATTGGCGTTACATCACGGTAATGTGTGCATTGAATGCTAACGTCAACGCAGCATCAACTTAAAAAAAACGCATGTGTGCTCCAGGTCCTTAGTGGAGAGGATCTAGTTCTGCACAAGGCACCCTACTTCACGCAGAGCTACCCTTTTAGATTCTTGAAAGCATAGCAACTTTAAATAGCAGTTGTCATTTGGATCATAATTGGATGGTGGTCTTATAGTGAAAAACTGGTAATAGGAAATGCATAGACGAAATGTTGAACACAAATCGAGTTCGGATGCCATCCTATGGTAAACTACATGAATGTCCAACACATAAAGAAACAAATTGGGAATTTTTTCCCCAATTGCACACCCAATTTGACACATGTAAAGCTGAACAATTAGTACGATAGCTGCAGCTGCTGTAAGTAGCTGTTAGTGAAGCAACAGTCTGCATTAAAGGTGACCTTGGAAGGATACACGATACACAAATCTGAGAAAGAAAGAAAAGACAACTGCCCCGACTGGGACTTGAACCCAGGACTTTTCGTTCGAGACCCAGTCGGGGCAGTTGTCTTTTCTTTCTTTCACAGATTAGTGTATCGTGTATCCTCACAAGGCCTGCACCTATAATGCAGACTGCTTGCTCTATTAACCTCTTACCTTGTGATTTCTTCTTTATTTACTTGCTGTTAGTGGTAAGCCAGCATTTCTCAATAAGATGGTTTCTATTTAAAGGCGTTTGTCTAGTTCTATACACTGAAAACGTTACCTCCAAAGTTTTTCGTAAAGCCCATTTTGTACTGAAGCGTTTCTCCAACCTTAAACCCTCCCTGTTTGCTATTTTATATAAAACCTTTCTCCTCCCAGTCTTTGGTTACTGCTCCCAAATTTGTCGTCCCTACAATCTTTACTCCTTTAATCGTCTTGAAACTGCCAGCGTCGCCTTACCAAATGATGTCACACTATTCGTTCCTTACCTTATCCCGATCGCCTACGTAAACTTGGGCTATCCTCCATTCATGATCGGTTTCATCGTGGAGACATGATACTTACCTACCAACTTATTCCCAATCTTCTTGATGTTGACCCTGTTCTTTCCCTCGTTCCAAATTTCAACTTCACTCGTGGCCACCCACTCCGTATTTCTGGCACGTATCTCGGCCTAAACTACGCTTTCACTTTTTCACGGAAAGGGTTGTTCAACCCTGGAACTCCCTCCCTCAATTAGTTTGCGCTCCTTCACTCAACTCTTTCAAATCACGTTATGACGCTCTAGTTGCTTAACTTCTTTAGGGTTTGGGGGAAGGGGGGGGGGTGCTTCGTGCACCGTCGATCTCTATTTCTATTTCTTTTAGAACCTTTCATTAAGACACTTTAGTCTTAATTATGTGCGCCTATCAGGATAATTTAAGGCAAGGAGGATACCGTTTTTGGCAAAACAAAAGATCCATAGTTTGACTCAGCTAGGCATTTGGTTTTGAACACTGACTGGAAATTGGTTACTCTGGACCATGCACTTGATGGTATTTTTTAAATTCAATTTCAAGCAGACATCTTCCTTGTTGTAAATGTGGTAGTTACAAACTCCATTCAATGGTAGCTTTTGATTAGGCTGAAGGCATTGCATGGTTGTTACAGAACAACATGGCCAACCTTGGTGTTGTTTAACTTGCTTCCTCTGTCTTTTCCTGCTTGTTAGCAAGCCACCAATCACGGTCACTGATAGGGAATTGTGATTGGTTGCTTTCCCACACTGTTATATAGTGTAACACCTATAGCGACCACAGCACAGTGCTGCAAACATGAGAGCAAGACAGGTGACAAACATACAAGAATTGCAGAACCTGTCGCTTTCCTTCCCAAGTTTGGGGAGGGAGATAGCACGGTGTCAGTCTCACCTCACAGATTCAATTGTGTTGAAAGGTGTTACGAATAATCATGCGCAATGGCTGTTTGCCGTGACGTCACCATGAGTTAGCCAATGACGAACGAGAACAACGGCTGTTTGGCCGTCTGATTGGACTAGCCCAATCACGTGACACGTCACACAAACAGCCATGGCGCGTGGTATAATGAGTGATTAGTGAGGATGGAGATTTTTGAATGCAGTGAGGGCATGCATTCTTAATTTAATATCTGTGACGAAAAGTTGCGTTTAGTTCAATTGGATGAATCTATAGAGTCTAAGAAAATCTGACTACTAAATTCCATTAACTCTTGATTCATTTTGATATAATTTAAATATGAGATGCGTGTCTTCGGCGAAAGTTTTCAACAAGTGAGAGACGTGTAGTGCAGTAGTCAATGAAAAATTATAACTGTAATGGTTGTATTAGTGCTGCCTCTCATTTATAGTTTCATGCATAAGGCCAGCAGTATCTGCACTAGAATGTTTACAGCACGTCTTTGTGGATGTTTATGGACTTTTGTGCAATGACTGCTGAATTCTGTATCACAGAATCTGTTTCCATAGAATCTCAAATGGCGTTACACTACAGCACTGGAGCTTATAGAAGCTCGTTTATGGATGTTGCCTCCTTTTCTAACACGAATTCGGCTAAAAGAAAGTTTGTTCGATTTATGGAACTGCAGTACATAAAGAATATTTCTTTTTAGCAATGGAATTTTCTGCTTTATACAGTTTAAAAACTTCTGCAAAACCTTCATATTGATGAAAGACATTATGTTACGGAGAACATAACAGTTTTATCACAGATATTTTCTATTAGGTAGAAATTGAAGCAGATATAAAACATATTGCCTATACCTTTTCTATTTTCATTAGGTTTGCATCTTTATTAATTTCTCAGTAATGTTTTTTGATTTGGCTTTCCTTCCTGTGTGTTTTAATAGGTAGAGATGAAAAAAAAATTAATTGTACATTGCAAAAATACGTGTAAAACTTTTTTTTTGTTTCAATTTCAGCCTTCATCGCGAAAGGATAGTGCAGTTGGCTTGCAAATTAGGCATAGCAGACTGCCTTACCAAGAGCAAACGGTTGTTTGATGAGTGGAGGACCACAAATGATAGCAGCAAGTAAGTTTTAAAAATCCGGCTTGATTTTGATTTTTGATACTACAAGGAACTGGAATGACAAGACAACTTACTCCCACTAGCTTTCTACAGAAGGTCGAAGAATACACAAGCAGGCAATGGAGATATGAAATTGCTAATTTTCATTGCATTTGGACTAAAGTAATTTAAACAGGTATAACACTAAACTGATAATCGAATGCGTTACTAGTGTGCAGAACGAGGCACCAACAAAATCATTTTAGAGCCACGAACATATTAAATGCTTATCATTTAGTAAAATAAATAGCATTCTATGTACCTTGAATCTCAGCTTTAATGGTTTAACTCCGCAGCTGCAATCTTGGTATTAGAGGCAACTATATGTCTTCTTTGAAACATATAGTTATCCTACCTAAGGACTCAAACCTTAACACTTCATGCAGTATTGAATTTTGAAACAAAAACGCTGAGACTGAAATGTTTGATAGACTCATAATTTATACCTTGCCAAGTCAAGTTCAAAGGACATATAGCCCGTCACTATTGTCAAGTATTCCCCACATAATTATATAGCTTTGCATCATTTTCATAAATATGAGTGAACATTGCAAAACCGTTACTCATGACGGAAAAAGTCTAGAAAATGAACGTCTTTGCAATCTAGCCTAAGTAGCAAAACTGAGCCACATAAGCGAATCAGTATAGAGGTAGACCTCTTTATTTCAGTGCCTAGTTTTGAGTGAATACAAATTTGAAAAAATATGGAGTGTTAAAAGTTTAAACCTATAGTGTCCGCTGCCTATCTTGAGTTCTCCGCAGAACGAACACAGATAATCGATTGTACGTTTTCAGTAGCAGAGTGCCTTGTTGATAAACAAAATGATTACAAAAACAATGGCGGCCATCGATTAAAGCCACCCCGTCTAGGAAGACGTTGCTGCTCATAAAATACTTGCAGGACTCAAGATACACCGCGCACACAATAAATTGTATTTAAAAGTCTAAATAAATAAAGAACACAAAACCACTTGTAGACAACCTTAAGTGCAGGTAGGCAACATACGATTCTTTTCAATCCTAAATCCGAGAACTGAACTAGTCCTTGGAGTCTCCAATGAAGTGGAGTACTATGCTAAAATGTACCAGAATTAGAATTGCAGCTGATTTCCTTACAAATTGCGGTCAGTATTTTATGAAACTATTTATTTTGGCTGGATTCTGCTCACTTGAAATTCATGACAGTCCAAAAGTTGTCTTTGTGTTCTTTCATTACGTCTAGTGTAAGCTATCTCAAATCTCCATCCAAATCATTCAGTGTAGTTTTGAAACATGAAGCAGTGACGTTCCTTGATGTTTCGGAATTGGAAACAACAGGCAGATGAAATCGTCATTGTTACGTAATATAACATCATTTTGCAAAACAAATTAGAAAATGGATACAAGTGTTCGTTAATGTATCTTCTCACCTCAGTGGCATTGTTTTATTTTCACACCACAATGACGGTTTTGACTCGTGCATGGGAAACGAGGAGTCGGAGTACCCATTTGCCCTGCAAACTCATGATCTACGAAAAGGTTGAAAAGTAATAAATACAGAAATATGCATAAATAAATGCTATACAGTTCTGAACTTTTTAAAGATTTAAAACGTTTATTAAGATTTTAAAGATTTTAAAGTATTTTATCGATGTCTGTGACAGTCTTGGAAATCCGTTACTAGCGCATTCTTTTCATGAGCATATGAAGAGTCTTCAAACAACTGTGATGAGTATCCTGCCCTGTGTACCCCTAACTTCTCAGTTAAGAGCACGAATACAACATGAACACAAGTAATACTCTGAAATGTCAATGTTTTATAATGTTATACATAGAAAACTTGTTTTGTTTGTTAATAACAAAATGCAAACTTGTTTGTATGGAGTAGGTGAAACCATATTTCATGTAAAACTGGCAACGATTTTGCAGGATCTCTCCTAATTTGAAGAGTACCGTAATTTGCACAGCCATAAAGAGTGGTGGCCACGAAGAATGGGATTTTGTTTGGAATCAATTCTTAACATCTAATGTCGGTTCAGAAAAAGCTATTCTACTTCAAGCTATGGGATGTTCATCAGAGCCTTGGATTTTGTCAAGGTTAGGTTTAACTTCTTATTTACCTTTCAAGTTTTTTATGTGTCACAAATCATCAGATCTGAGATTGAAATAAATGCCTCCTTTGCTAGAAGTAATATTTTTCTCATAAGTGCTGGAATGATATGGTGTTAATTCCACTACAATATAACATGACCTAACGAAAATTCTCAAAGAGCTCACAGTGGTGCCTTGAGGTACCTGAAGACGTACTTTATTACTTTATTTAGGCTTAGCTACATTCAAAAGCAGAAAGTATGTTAAATGTTTGGTAAACTCATACTAGTATAACGACTGTATTTCCCCTATAACATGGTTACATTGCCTTCAAAGCATCCCCATTCTAGCTTTATACAGGGTGTTTCAGAATAAAACCGACCAACTTCTAGGGCATACGAAGGAGGTAAAGACAAGTCAAAAAGTCCTATACAACACCTATCTAAAAATACTTGGTTACCGAGATAACGCCATCATATTAAACCCCAATTATTTCATGATCGAGTATTTAAGTCATGGCTTATTTGGAGCCTGTGAGTCACAGGCTGTGACTGAATGCCTGCAAGGTGCACGCTTTATTCTGCCCTCATACACCATCTTGTGTGTTTAAGCAGCGTCAACTGGTACGAAGTAGAGGCGTCAGCGACAGTTTAAGGCCAAATTCGTAGCTACACAAACTCAGATTCAGCACTGTTGTCTATGGGCCTACACGCAGCATCACCTGGGTATTCCCTTCAGGAGGATTGCTACACTACACATACACCACTGGGCTCTCTTTAAAATCTTCAGGCTAAATTAAACGGAAGTCTGAAATGGTAGTCTGTAGTCCTTATAATACGAGAGTACACTTTAATTACAGTTAAGGTTAAAGCCCTATCCTTCCTTGTCAACTCGATAAAAGCCTGTATTTTTCTTCGCAATTAGTTAGGCCCTTCCCATGCGATGAGATGTGCCACTGCACTTCCCTGTAACCAACCTGAGGATTCGAAAATGTGATACATGACAAGCAGGCCTAGTAGTGAAGTGGTCTGCGGGACGGGCGACACAGCTACTAGGCCGAACATGGTTGTCTCCTTTTTTACACATGCACACGTGCGCTACTACACCACTTGCTTGCCCGCTATGTAGTCAAGGTGTCTGAAGGATTGGTGATGTGTTTACTGGGCCCATGAAACCCACAGCCCTTGTTCACATCCCTTACACATTTCTGCTGCTCGGTTGCCACCCCCCTTCCATGTAACGCTTTGTGATATCGATGGGCTAACATTCACAATACTGAATGAGCATTCTGTGCAGTGTTCAGGTGCATTAAACTGACATTGAGTTTAATGCGCTCTGTTGATATGGCTGTGTTCTGATGGTGATGCCCGTATAAACGAAGATGTTGTGTAAACGAAAATTTAAGAAAATAAATGATATGTACTGAGGGTGACCCAGTTGATCCCAAAAAATCTTTGCCGTAATACACATTCAGGAACTGCATGCAAAACTGTTTGTTGGAATAAACAGGTGGTGCAGTTAAACCCATAGAACCTATTTATGGCAAACAACTTTTAGTTTACAACGTATTGTTATAAAGTATAAAGTTGTCCCAGATGATGACTGTCTTGCCATGGTTTGTTATAGCCATATGCATTGTTAACCTCATGCTAAAAACGTGTTGGTTGCAAGTAAATGATTGCTTATAACAACGCTGAGTGTTGCCATACTTTTTCAGTACAGTACCTGGTATTCCATAAATATTTAAAAAGGGTACCCTCTCGATGTTCTGGTAACTTCATCCCTGGCAACTTCATTCCTATGTTTGTAACTATACTTTGGTATGACTGAAGGTAGAAAACTGTGTGATAGGAGGTATTCAGCAAACGAAGCTTGAATTACATAGTTTGTCTGAAAGTAAATGACGGTTGAAATACTCTTTGACGTAATGGAATACTTAGGGCACTCATATTTATTTTTTGCGTGCGCCAGCATTGCTATGTCGAATTTTAATACATGACGATGTATAGGTGATTAAGCATGGTGATTCAGCTATACAACTTGTTTTGAAACCTAGGAACGATGAACTTGATGGGTGCCACAAGTTAAGACACTACAAAAAAGTAGCCTATTAATTCATACATTTTCTCCCATTTTTTTAGATACATGGAAATGACACTAGATCCTGATTCAAAAATACGCAGTCAAGATGTTGTCGCTGTCCTAGCCTCCATTACGAATAATAAAATAGGACGATACTTGGTTTACAATTTTATCCGGGATAAGTGGTCTATATTTAAAGCCAGGTATATAACACTTTTATTTATGTTTTACTTGTTTATTTTCAACTCTTAAGGGTTAAAATACCAAAGTGTTATTTTTATCCATTTGCTTCACAGATTTAGTGCAGCGTTTACACTTGACAGATTAATAATGATGACCATGGGAAATTTCAATACACCATTTGAATTAAAACAGGTAAGCACACTGGCTCTTCAACTCAGATTCAAACTTTTGTAGAGAAATGTTGTAGTAAGACGATAAATAAACACACACATTGCGATGGGTGTTTGTTTATTACGGATGGATTTGTAAACGTCCAGGCTCATTACTATACCGTGAAACTCTCTGTCTAGCTCTCTCTCTCTGTCCCTCTGTCTGTCCTTCTGTCTATCCGGGCAATTTCTTTCAGCTTATTAGACTGGCATCAAATTTATACATTTAGTACTGCACGGTACTGGGTGCTGCTGAAATGTCAGCATTTTTGATAACGGTAACATGGAATTCGTAATACAATTCATGACCAGTGCAGCTACCTAGTCGCAAAATCTACACTTTCGATTGTGGAATAGTTTTCAATTACGAGAAATGGAGGGCCTGTGTGATAAATATACTTGAAAACTACCTGGACACGGTTACTATACTAAGACAAGGATAAATACAACTTAACTAAGATTTAGAAGGTATTTTGGCAACGGTGAAGTGTATAACCAGTTTTATATCACTAAACACACACGGGGTCCAGTCAGTCATTAATTATTGCCTCGGGAGGGAGGGGAGGGGTGATTAGCCTTCCTAATATTAACGACTGCTTCTCCAAGTCTCTTCAAAAATCTTGGAATCCCTCCAGGTCCAAAAAAATGTACAACCTCGATGATCAAGCTTGAACACAACTGCACTAAACTAACGGAGCTGTCCGGTTCATCGGGAATAGGTCTTTTCACTATACATCTGCATTTATACCCCATTAATGAACACTGCCTCTTTTCACTATTTAACAATATTCTGCACCAAACCTGGTGGCACTATCTTAATGAATATGACGCAGCCTATAAGCCTACTCGGATGTTTTGCATTATGCCAATGGCCACCACTTATTTTCAATCATTCGTCGGTTACTTACTATACTGATGAACCACACTCTCTTTAATAGGGCGAAACCTGTTTTTACTGTTTGTGTCTGCACTTATTCATGATCACTAAAAAAAATCCTCAAGAATACTCTTGGTTTTCCTGCAAGAATAAGGTAGAGATGCCGATACGTAAAGCCGACTGCATGCATGGTCAATCCCTTCAAGTCACAGACTAACAAACCTAACCTCAGTTTCATATGAAACACTCGACAGTCGCTCCGACTGCAGCATAGCTTTTTGCAAACGTCGCCACATGGACAACGATTGGTAAAACCAAGTGCTCACGCTAGCTGCAGACAGGAAATTAAATAACAGTAGCTACTGAGGAAGGGGCCAGATGGCCAGTACCTAGGCATAATGTTTTTCGTTTCATAGTAAGAGTCATTACGCAAAATTAGTAGTCCCTACACGCCGAGTGGCAGAAACGAACTCCAGCCAGTGGTGGACAAAATTGATAGAAGTGTAATAAAATTTGTATGTCTGTTCTGATTCCAAACCTGTTGGGATTCAAAAGTATTCAGCATTACCAGAATGAAATTACTATATACCAGTGCTTTCCAACCGGTGTGCCGTGGCACCTTTGGGTGCCAAGAAGGACCTCTAGGGGTGCCGCGAGACTGTGGCTTAAAAATAAAACAAGTAAAAAAAAATCATAATTTTTCATCGTATCACTTTCTCTAAATATGCATAAAAACCGATGCAAACATGCATAAAGTTACACAGCTCACATGGTTGTAGTTAAGCTGGTCTGAAGCCGGGAAACGATTTAATGTAGCTTCGATCTCAAAAGGCCTTGGTGCACTTGAGTTTACTTCACGTGTCTGCACCTTCACTTTTTTGGCATTGGGATGCTGATCGCTGCAGCGTCCCATATAGTATCACATGCCGGTAATGCTAATTAATTAAAATATGGGTACATTTACTCATTCCCTCTCTCTTCCTCCACATCACAACTCCCCCTCTCCCGGGTAACATATACAACCAAACTTGCGGGTGATAAGGACTTATCGAAAATATCGAAGGGTCCCGCAAACCCCAAAAGGTTGAAAACCACTGCTATATGCAGTATTTCTTAGGTGCCGTTGTCATTGTGCATCTCAGAGCAGAGATTCACCTTGCCAGCCCGCATCTTCTCAAGTTGTACTTGTTCGGGGAGGTAAACTAGAGCCTCTAAGTGAGCTGATGTGGCTTAATAGCTTAATAGACTAAATCATGCAGCCACTTGGTAGAAAAACTCGTAACAGTACTGCAGAACAAAATTTGTCTATCAATGGACTTCAGACATTCTTTAACAGACATGACGTGCATGCTCATATGTCGTTTCAGGTGCCAGAGTTTTTTAGTTCTTACAATATTTTTTTAAAATAATTTCCGTGAGTCTTTCACATCTGATTAAGGTCCATTTTTCACCATGGACCAAGTCCAAAACGACAATCCAGGCATGCAGGCAGGTAAACAGAATGATTGCAAATAATTGGTCATTCTGTGGGTCAACCTTCCTAATGACCGATAGACTTTTTCTAGTAGGTAAGTTCACAAATTGGGTGCAGTTTCTCTCCATAATATTAAATATGCCTTGATAGGGAAAGATCTTATGCGGCGGGATGTTAGCAAAGTGTTCATCTTACTAGAGATACGACAACAGTGGGTTTTTAAACTATATTTCGTGTCAACGTAAATGCAAAGCTTTAGTCAATATATTTAGGATAATGCTATTAAAAGGAGATACCTTCGTACTATATTCGTGAATCCTACACGAAATAGCTTTAGTAATTTAAAAAAAATAGGCTAGCTAAGCAATGTGCCGCAGATACATATAAATATTTATAGTTTTATCTTCTTTTTTATTCTGACGTGACTTCTATTTGTTGTCTAGGATCGTTTTTGCAGCTTTAGTGTAGCAGGTAATGTGGCAATGCCATTGCCATATGACTCTCTTATGGTGTAATTTAAGTGGCTGGGTTCCTGGTCCTGTTACTTCCATCCTAATGCATTCGTTTACTTAGGTAAACTTATTATTATTATTATTATTATTATTTACACCAAGTCTTTACACCATGTAATAAAAAAAATATACATAAAAAAAAAAGTTAAGAAATCTTGATTCTCTAAATGGGGAATCCAAGTGCGGATTGACGGTAAATCCTGACTTGTATAAATTTTCACGACATTAGAAAATTAAAAACTAAAACTAAAAACCTTTAAAGTAAATGCATTATAACAATTTAACAAATAAATAAATAAATAAATAAATAAATAAATAAATAAATAAATGAATATATGGATAACCTGCAGAATGTTACACTAGCCTACTACAAATTGATGCAAGTTAATATTACTCTGTATTGTTATGATTGTTATTTTTTTTCTGTTTTTGTATTGTTTGTATTTATGTGCTGCCTCTCATACAAGCTCTCGAGCTTCGAGAATTTTTGTGCAATAAAGTATTAATTATTATTATTATTATTATTATTATTATTATTATTATTATTATTATTACAGATTATAGGATATTATAGATTAAGATTATCTATAGAAATAGATTAAGATTAACTACATTAAAATATGAGATGCCAGAATGGAACAATGTGCATGGAAAACCAAACAAAAATTGGTATGTTCCAGATATCTTTAAAAAAAAATATCAGTAACGTTAATGAACTATAATACGATAAAAGAATTGAAATTCAACTTAAAAAATGAAATATTTTAAAGTCAAAGCTAATGAAGCTAATACCATGACATATAAACAAAAGGATACATACTTGAAGTGAAGAGCGAATTAAACATTTTAGTTATCGTAATTAAGTGTATAGTAAATATATTAAATGTAATAAATGTGTCAAGCGTACATTAAATGTATATATGAAATAAGATTGAACAGGAAAATTGAATTAAACATTGTAAATACCAAATTGCAGATGGGTAAATGTTGTGTTGTGTGGAATGATGTGATAAGAAATAATAATTGGAAGCTCACACAAACTGCTTTTTTTAAAGCTATTTCGAGCATACAATGTAACAATTGTACTGTAATAAAGTTATTGTATTGTATTATTATTATTATCAACATTTACATAGAGTGAATGTAGAAAAAACGGTTATCCCGAGGGAGGAAAATAAAAAAAAATTAATGCCGTTGCAACATTTACACGCGCCTGAAGTAATGTTGCAAAACTGCGCCATACAGGAAAGCCAGCCGGGAGGAATGGACCGTTAATGGCTTTTTTTTTTATTGTAGCTAAAAGAATTTGCAAATGGAGAAGCCGGTGAGTTGGGACCAGCCAACCGTGCCATGAAACAAGCAATGGAGAAATCGGAAGCAAACGTCAAGTGGATGGACAAAAGCTATGCCACCATCGAGAAATGGTTGGGAGAAAAAATACCAGCTTGAAGTATTTTCTGCAAATCGAAATCGTAACGTAGATGAATTTTGTCTAGTAACTTTAGACTAGAGCTACTCGCCTTTCGGAGGCAAGTTTTCTAAACGTCATTATAGAATGTAATTCACGCTCGATGACTGTTATGAGGAAGAACTATTTGCATGCACAAGCCTTTTTGATTCTATCACAGGTGACAGTCCATACGGAGAATAAAACTTTCAGCACATCTAACTTTACCTAAACTATTCTGATCACATATTTTCAAGTTAACATTTTTATACTTAACCTGATGGAAAATGGATTCAAGTAACAATTATTTCCGAATTACAATATTCATGCCTGTATTATTAAAATAATTATTTGTTTGTTGTTGTGAGAAAGAAGAAGGAAAATAGAACATATTCACAAAAAATTAAACTTGTAATTACTACTGTTCTGTATGTTTTGCGGATTTGCTTAAGAATGCTATGAAAGTAAAATACAACTTATTTTTAATGTAAATTGAAATAAATGATAACAAATGATTCTCGTTGTCTGTCTTGGGTTTACTCACATACACATCAGTGGATATTTATGGTAAGCATTGATGAGAAGTTACTGCAACTTATTGATAGAAGTTATTGTAACTGCACCCTCCATGAGCGTGTTTAAACGCCGTTTGGAAGAACATTCACTTGCTAGGCTTCTCAAACGAAATTACCATCCCTGACATTTCTCTCGTTTTGCTAACAATGAACGGATTTAGTAGCCAACGCCCTTCCGTCATCCTGACCATTAAAGATAAAAGTTTTTATTCGTTTTATTTATTATTATGATACCAGGGGTCGTCCATGAGGACGACATGCCAATTTTTGCCTTTTTTAACAACCCCATTTTTTTCCACTTCTGGCACGACTTCTGCAACTTTGCTATCAAAATAATGTCGAAATAATGACTCCCTTTCCCCCTCTGTCACCAATGACGAAAGACAATTATTAATTTTTTTGCATTGCAAAAATGAAAACGTGGGACGGGATCATTTTTTTCTACGGAGTAATAATTCATAAACTATTTTTATGATGTAAAGAATGAACATTTATTTTTTGCTTTATGACATAGCCCCATAAAAAAAAATGATGTCACAATAGTAACTCTCATTCCCTTCTCTCAGTCCATAGGTAGCTATATACTTTTTTATGCATGTTTATGTACGGATAATTTGTTTTCATATACAAAAGGTGCATATAATGAAACGCTGAACAAAGTTGCGTATTTTGCCAACCCCCCTGTTTTTGAGATCTGTTGGGGGACTTAATGCCATAATTTTACCATTTTTTTTACTGCAACTGACCTTCCAGTACACAACAATCATTGGTGTTGATTAAATGCCAGTCGATCCAAACAGTTATTTTTATGATCAGAAATGTGGCTGCAGTAAGAAGACAAATGAACCCTCACCCGTTATACCATCCGGGGAAAAAATCCCGATGCTACAACTACTGTTTGTTGCTACAACGACTAGTATAAGTTTTATCGCTAAATCCAGAAATCCATTCGTACATGGCCCACCTAATCAACAACACATCATTTTATTTCGTAATATTCGTGACATAAAAAAGAACTAAAACGAACTATATTCACCAAATACTTGAACTCAACTCTGTTCTCAACTCTGTTCTGACCCTGATTTGCTCGACTCTGCTCAAATTAAAATTATCTACTTGCACACTCTTATTTCTCACTGAACAAGTATTTATACCATTTCAGCCGTTAGATCTGAATCGTTAGATATTTCTTTATTTTTATTAAAAAAGTTACTGGAAATGACCATACGTAAAAATCATTACTAAAAATGGTGTACTGCTGTAAATCACCTTTATTCAATTAGGTTTCATTCGAGTGATGTGATCAGGATCAAAAGTGGCGAACCAGTCCGTCACCACATCACTCGTCCAACACTGGAATTTACAGCTATTTACGTTTATTTTACTTCTCCTATAATTCCTCCAGAAGGCTTATTCCTCCAGAAGTAATCCCATACGAAATTGAGAGATGAAAGATTGAGAGAACAAAGCGGGAAACGCATTGAAATGGTTTACTTTAGGTGGAAATCGCTCGCTGTGCTGGCTCAATCCACGTACCTCTGTGCATCAGAAACACAATGTTTCACACCCTTTATAAACCAGGTTTGAAGATATGATTTTTTCATGTATCAAGTCAGTTGATACAAAACCGATTTCAAGATCTATGTGTAGTATGATGAAAATACGTCGTCCTTTTAGGTTATTTTTTGCGTGCATCCTTTTCCAGCTCATCTCAGTTCTTAATTAATAGCTTCAAGACGGTTTGTTTGTTATGAATTTTAACCTGCCACGCTCTGTTGGCGTCGTATAGCTTCGCCCAAGGAGGCTTGCATGAACAAACTATGACGTCGTGAACAAACATCGTGAGGGTGAAAAAAAAACAACGTTACTTTTTCAGGCTCTTTCGCGTATTTGAGGGTCATAATATCACATTACAGTGGTGAAATCAAGCCTAACCGAAGCGCAGTTTAATTATCTTTAATTTGGTCCTACTCTCATCTTTGTAGGCACCTTGGTCCAGAAGAGTAGAGGTACAGACACACACGCACGCACATCATACGTCTTTAATGATGTAGATAACTAATATCGTATTTTTGTTTGTTTCTCTGATTGTTTGTGTACGTGTCCGCAGTGGGAATCTCGGTAAACGTAATTCTTTTGTTTGTGTGTCGTGGGAATCTCGATAATGTTAATTCTTTTGTTAGTGCGTCCACAGTAGGAATCTCGTTAATCTTAATTCTTTTGTTTGTTTGCATGTCTTTCAAACTGAATTGTCTGTATAAGTAATGATTCCAACTGTTTTTTCAACAAAGTTGCGTAGTACCGATGACGTCATGTTTTTTCCAGCGTTCGATCATAACTGCAATCGGCATCTAGGCCTCTATGTCTCTTGCAATGGGGATATCCAGTTGTGTTCTTAGCTATAGCTTTGGATTAGCTTATCCCTGGATATACCTACATCTAATGAAAGCTTGGGCGACTGCTAACGGGAAATTGCAGTATTTCCATGCAAACGGAAAATCATAACAATGCTCTATGAAACCGTCCATGTCCGGGGGGGGGGGTTTCTCTAGTCCCCTTTAAAATTTTAGTTAAAACCATTCCGTGTTTTAAGTAATAGGCCATATTCCAGTGATATATAGCAAACAATAATCCTTGTGCGGATCTAAAGGAGGGACGAGTTTACGTGATGATGCATTAGTAAGTGTAGCCAGGTTCGCATTAAATGGTGACAATATGTCATGCGTTATTCCGATGTTTTAACAATAACCAGTTGCGCTATCCTAGAGGTAAGCTCGTTACATCTAAGGATTAGTCATAATTAGTTATACCTAATCGTGTGTTTCCATCTAAGGATGTCAATTCCTCGCAGTTAGTCACTTAAAGTCTGAATAGGGTATCACAATAGCCATACAAGTCTGTATCATCATAGTAGACGATATAAGTAGTTGGTCTAGTCGGGTCAAAGTCTGGCAAGAGAGGATTATAGCTTTGGCATACTGTTTACAAATAATGGACACCTCTCCTATAAATATAAGAATAAAAAAGCCAAGCCATGCACAACAAACATAAGAAAAACACGACGTTTCACGGTTACTTCCACCTCGTCATCAGGTGTACTAAATCCACAAAAGGTTTGTCAACATGTTAAAATACAGTTCATGACAGCTTCAGCATAGGGTTGTGAACATTTTTAAGTTGGAAATAAAACATAGGAAAACGATGAAAAATGATTAAAAAGAACCTATAATATAAGCTTAATATAAGCTTAACCTGGACAAAACAGGGAAGCATTAGGAGACCAATCGACCTCACCCCTGTGAATGCAAAGGAGAAGTGAAGTCAGGTGGCGGGTGCTCCAGTTTAAGTACTATTTTGGTGGGAGGCCGGAGGGGGGGGGGGATTGTTTGAAGCAAACCTAGAGATTCCAAGATTGTGTAGAAGTGGGACGTATTCCTTGATATTTTTATTTTCAGGCATAATATGATTAGGTGCATGATATGATTACGTCCATATGTGAGCCACCCTCAGATAAAAGAAATTCTTTCAGCAATCCAGGTGAGTGGCTGGAACGGAAAATGTCCAGTTATGTTCCCTAGTACAGGCAATGGTTGGGGCAATGATCAGAGTAGAAAAAAGGTAAAAGAAGTTGTTGGTGGAGAATCTGATAAGTCATGATAAGGTCGAATCTCATACTTCGAGTAATTCGAGCTGAAGAAGATCACGACGAATTCGGTAAAGGTTTATCACAGAGGCCTGAGAGCCTCTTAGTGAAGGTCCACCGAATAGCTTCAATCGAGTCGACATCACCCAGTAGGAGGCGTCCAAACAGGAGTTGCATATTCGAGAGATTGGCCGGACGAAAACTTTAAATGCCCACACACGTGTCACATTATTTCCCAGAGGTCACTAGTAAATGAAATCTCTAGGTCTTTCACACAATCACAAGAGGGTATTCATTAGGTTTCAAGTACCAACGTGAAAAGAGTGACATTTATTAATAGGCAGATGAAGCTGAAGGATCTCCTAGGCATACAGCCGAACTGGTCGTCACCAGTCATGCAATGTTTTTTAAAGAACAAATCAAGTTTATTACAAATTTTACAGGCAGTACACGTAAAAGCAATAGGCCTATAATTTTAGGGGTCAGAAGCAGAACCCTTCTTAAAAACAGGGATAATGCAGCCTGACTCCAGCCGTGTGAAAAGGAAAGTGAGAAAACTTTAGTAAGGGTGTACCAAATTTCCCAAATGAGGGTTTTAATAAGGAAGGCTGTAAAACCGTCAGGGCAATTGATTTTACAAGGATTTAGTCTTTTACTAGCAATTTCAGTGTCCGGGAAAATGAAGGGGACTGTCGAGCAAGAGAAAGAATCCCTAGTAGGTGTTAAAAAAGGGTGATAAAAAATGGATGTTAAAAATGGGAAATTTTGGCATGATGTCCTCATGGACGACCTCTGGTACCAATTACTTGTTAACAATTTCTTATTGTAAATATCGACGAATCCACCCTGCAAGTCTTACTGATGTGTATGTAAGAATGTCCAAGACAGACAACATCATGTATTTGTGATCATTTATTTAAATTTACATTAAACATAATTAGTAATTCACTTTTGTAGCATTCTTAAGCAGATCCGCAAAACATACAGAACAGTATTTATCACTTTAATGTTTTGTGGATATTTTCTATTTTCCTGCTTCAACCTCACAACGACAGACTATAGTAATTATTTTAATAGTACAACATGAATATTGTGATTCGGATATAATGGTGCCTTGAATCCATTTCCAGTAGGGTAAGTACAAAAGAATGGACCTGAAAATATGTTATCAGAATAGAGTTGGCAAAGTTAGATATTGTTAAAAGTTTTATTCTCCGTAATGGATGATCACCTGAAAAAGTCTAGTGCATGCAAGCAGTTATCTCATAACAATATTCGAGCATGAGGTATATACATTCCATTGATGTTTAGAAATGAAGTTGCCTCGGAAATTCGAATAATTCTAGTCTCAAGATACTGGACTAAAGTCATCTACGTTACGATTTCAATTTGTAAAAACTAGTTGATTCTACTTCAGGCTGGTATTTTTTCCCCTAACCATTTCTCGATGGTGGCATAGTTTTTGTCCATCCACTTGACGTTTGCTTCCGTTTTCTCTATTGTTTGTTGCATGGCACGCTTGCCTGTTCCCAACTGCCCAGCTTTTTTATCTGCAAATTCTTTTAGCTGCAATAAAAAGAAAACCCATTAAAGGTCATTCCTCCAAGCTGTCTTTCCTGTATGGCTCAGTTTTGCAACATTACTCCAGACGCGTGTAAATGTTGCAAAGGCTACACATTATTGTTGTCTACTGGTAGGCGATGAAGCACAAGGCATGTACATAACAGCAATTTAATTTTCGGAAAAATCTTCCACATGTTTTTCTTGGTCACAACAATTTTAAAAATCACTATAAAAAAAATGAAAATGAAAGGCTTACAACAGCCTGGCATTCACACACCCGCCATATTAGACATACCCAACTTAAATTAATTGATTTTATGTACATGCCTTGTTGTTCATTGCCTACCAGGAGGCAACAATAATGTGTATCATCTCCATTATCACAAAATAATTTTGAGAATTGTTACAAAGGCATTTATTTTCTTGTTTCCCCCCCCCCCCCTCATGATGCTACATTAACTCTAACCTACGTATATGTTACAAAAGCCATTTTAATGCCATTTTTAGTGAGAATGTATGTCCTTTTAATAGCATCATCCTAAATACATTGAGTGAAGCATTGCACTTACGTCGGTATGAAATGTAATAAAAAAAAACACTTGTCTTATCACTAGTAAGAAGAACACTTTGCTAACGTCTCACCACATAAGCAAAAAAGTGACTGCTGTCGTCAAAATGTAACCAAATCCCCCCCACAAAAAAAAAAAGGACCAGAAAACTAGACTGGTGTTTCCATCTCAAAATTGCTAAAATAATAAAAAAAAAAGTTTTCATCAATTTGGACCAAAAATACAATAATATCTGATATCTACACCAAAACATAACTTGTTAAGGATTCCCGCCAATCTTTTCGGTCGTGTGAAGTCGTAATATCAAACGCCAAATTCTTTCGCCATGCTAATCCAACCGACTATGACTTCGAACGTTAAATGAAATAATTGAAAATTGTGCAGTAAGCACTTTTCACAGATCTCATTTAAGCTTCGAACTATTACTCAGTGGGATTAGCTTGACGAAAGAGCTTGGCGTTTGATATCACAACTTCACACGGCCGAAAAGCGTGGCAGGAATCCTTAACAAGTTTTGTTTTGGGGTATTGCATTTACGTCGATATGAAATGTATTAAAAAAAAAACAACTGTCTTATCACTAGTAAGAAGAACACTTTGCTAACATCTCACCACATAAGCTATTTGTCTTATCATAGCTGCATTTAATTACGAAAAAAAACTGTAGCCACTTAGTGAACTTACTTGGAAAGGAAAAGGGTAAATGTGCCTTAATCTATCGGTCACTTGGAAGGTTGACCATTTTATTAACAATCCGTCAGTCCGTTTGTCTGTCGTCTACCTGTATATCTGAATTGCCTACAGCTCTATATCCACGGTAACCTAATCCTATTATCCGATGTTTCAAATGTTTCATACGGATTCTACGCCAAAAATATGGAAGTTCTATCGTTTTTCCCACTTCTTGAGAGAAAAACAAGAAGTTTCGTTTCGTGTCAATAAGTATCGGTCTAGTTTTAGATTTTTTTTATGGGGCCTTACATCCTAAAAATAATGGTACATAGAAAAGTAGGCAACACGTCGTTTTGGACTTGGTTGTATTTTGATGGCGGAAAGTTGACATTAATCAGTTGTAGAAGACTCATGGGTAATAATACAAAAAATTGTAATATGCAACAACTAAAAAACCTGACACGAAAGCATGCATGTCAAGTTTATCAATTAATAACTGAAGTCCATAGATAGACAAATCCTACCAATTCGCCATTTCTCCTTCATAGATTATGCAACTGTGCAGCACTGCCTGGTGTTCGTTTCAACCACTCGTGTACTTCGTATGCAACACTTTCAACACTGGCTGGAGTTCATTTCAACGACTCCGCGCTTATATTCTACTAAGTTTGCATAATAACTCTTACAATGAAACGATAAACACGCAAACTAATAGCATTCATCACTACAACTGTTAGTGTGACATATAGCATAGTATAGTTTGTAAACTCTTCCGACTACGAAAATCGAAACTTCTGTGTTTGTTACTAAGTTTTAGCAGTTCGCAAATAATTGTTATTAAACGAGAGCAGATATTTTTTTTTTCAGCAGCACGAATCCAAATTGGGTTATCTGATACAATACGAAGAGAAAGAAGTTATTTCAATTCTTGTTGCTTGAAACAATAATGAAACAGCAACACTAAGAACCGCAATGAAAAAGTGTGTATCTTGTTGTGTATCTTGGGTCTTAAAGCCAGTCAAAATAGGGTTGAAAAAGGAATTAATTAGAAACAAGCCATACATTTGTAGGATTGTCGCGGGCGGCGTGCTAAACAACATACTAAAAGTCCCCTGAAATCTGACCGGTGCGTTCTCCGCCATCTTGGAAACGTGGCGTCCGAAAAAGGTTTTTTTCAATATATCTCGGTAACGGTTGCTCGGGCATGAAAATATGTTCTTACCAAAAATGTACAGCATTCAATTTTCTACCAAAAATTTTCTATTCATTTTTTTTGTAGATTCAATGATTCAGCCAATAAACGTTGTAGAGGAATGTTGAGCTAACGCCGCATCTTGGAAACACACGCTGGAAATAGTTTTTTTTTTTCAATATATCATGGAAACGGCTGCAGATAAAGTTTAATACGAATTTTTTTTTCTTAAACCAAGTCAATGATTCAGCAAATAAGCGGTACCAAAGAGGCCACGCGTGTGGCCCCCAATGCACCCAATGTACCAACTTCATATAGTTGGGTGGCTTGGGGCTGAAAATTGATGGAATTTTTCACTTTCTGTGAAAAGCATGAATACATACAACGAGTAACTGGAGGAAAATACCTATGATAGCAAGTTCAAATAACCCCTTGGGGAGAGGTAGAGGGGGGCTGATATATCCCACCAAAAACAGTAGTTATAGTGATTTTCGTGTTCAAAGTATTCTTGCGAGCCCTCTAATAGCCAGAAATGGATAAGCTTAGGATTTTCTGAAAGGTGGGGGAACTCTTGTTTCCATCAAACAAACCCGTGATTGTTTAATTTAGTTAGGGTCCGTCCTATGACAATTTAAAGGTGAAGAGGTAATAATGTAGCAGCGAAAGCGTATGGTGATTTTCGAATTCAAAGTGCTGTACCGAGTCCTCTAATACCCAGAAATGGACATGCTTAGGATTTTCTGAAAGGTGGGAATCTATTCTTTCCATCCATCAATCCTAACCGAAATTGTATAGCTTATATATAAATATGAGCATAACAATGGCACTCTGAAATTCAACATAACCGCTACATCAATTACAGCTACACCTTAAAATAGGCATAGGACGGTCCCTGTGTAACCTAAATACTTTCAGTGAGGATTGATGAAAGAATAGCTCCATTTATGTCCATTTATGGCTATTAAAAGGCTTGCAAGTGCACTTTGAATAATTCTAAAACAACCATACGCTTTCGCTGCTACGCCATTATCTCTTCATCTTTAAAGTGGTGTAAGATGGTCCCATCTAGGTTAAAAATCTCGAGTAGAATTGATGGAAAGAATAGATTCCCCCTTTCAGAAAATACTAAGTGTATCCATTTCAGGCTATTACAGGGCTGGCAAGAATACTTTGAACACGAAAATCACTATAACTACCGTATTTGGCGGGATAAGTCACCGCCTCCACCTCCCCAAGGGGATTTTTGAACTTTTTAGCATAGCTATGTTTTTCCAGTTACTCTTCATATGTATTCATGCTTTTCACAGAAACTGAAAAATTCCATCAATTTTGGGCCTCAAGCTGCCCATCGACATGAAGTGTAATGTACATTGGGTGCCACATGCGGGGGGCTTCTTTGGCACCGTTTATTAGCTGAACCATTAACTTAATTTTAAAAACCGGAAAAGAACCCTTTTTCAGACTATTCCATGCACTACAATTTCGGATTAAACATTATTATATGCAGCCGTTTCCATGATATATGTAAACAAAACGATTTCCAGCGCATGTTTCCAAGATAGCGGCATTAGCTCAACATTCTTCTTCACCGTTTATTGGCTGAATCATTGAATCTACGAAAAAAATGAATAGAACATTTTTTTGTAGAAAATTGAATGCTTTACATTTTTTTTGGGTGAGAACATATTTTCATGTTACCGAAATATTTTCAAACAAAAACCTATTCGGACGCCATGTTTCCAAGATGGTCGAATTTCAGGGGACATTTAGTATGTTGTTTAGCATGCCACCCGCTATACCATCCCACAAATTTGTGGCTTGTTGCTAATTAATTCCTTTATTGGCCAATTTTTTTTACCTAATTTTACTGGACTATCTTCCAAATGAAAGGCTTGCAATGCCCCAAGTTTTATAGTTGCGTTATATGTCTGATGAGTGAAAACTTGGCTCGTTTTTGACATCACAGCTGTTCAAAAGCTGGAACTTGTGGGTTTTTTGGCTTACAATTTATTGTTTTGTGTAGATATATGACTTTTGATAGCTTCGCATTACGTGCTTCTTTTGTTACGACGTTCTGGATTCATTGCGTTCTAGGTTATAACCTTGCTGAAGCTTTACTTCTGAACTTTAAAACATTTTCGGTGTTGAACTTCGTGCGTACACTGTAAGTTGTTTTGAGAACGGATGTGATTTTATGATTTAGTGTTTTTATATTTTTTTATATTTTGTAAGTCGAATTATTGCTTTAAAAGTGAACTAGGAATAACTAATTACTCGCAGAAAGAAACCAAGTTTTAATTCTACAGGAATTGCACATTTCCAATAAATAATTTTCATTGTTTGTTGATGGGTCTGGCAGATTTTGTTAATTTCGCGATAACAATGCAGCTGACATGTAGTTAGGAGTTCCGCATGCGAGATAGATGCAGTGACAGCACGTTGTTTCTATATTCATTTTCTTTTCAAATAATTTCTTTTAACAGAAATTGAAAATAACTAATTAATCGCAAAAAGGAGCCTAGTATCAATTCTATGCATTTGAAATGCGTAATTCGCATGTTGTTTATTTGTTGACTGGTTGACTGATGGGTTGGGAGATTTTCTTTAGCAATAACAATGCAACTTATAATTATAGGACAGAGGAGTTACGCTAGGCCGATATGTTGCATTACAGTACGTCATTTCCGATTAACTGACCAACGCTTAATGTGCACCGGCGAAAACACGAGATACGCGACACATACAATGCTTTTAACAATACCTAATTTTCAAACAATACTTTAGCAATCAACAGTCCACTTAAGCGCCAGTTAGCTCACTCACCCAGAGATCCTGCATTTCCAAACACCAAAGGTATCTAGAATTAATGTCGTCCAATGTACACAGCCAGTTTGACTTTGTAAAGTTATCTGCGACGTTCACAATCGCTTTTTAAAGTCTATAGAAATTAACCTGACTTCCGGACGGCTAGTTAGCTAGCCAGTTTAGTAGCAGAAAATAAAAGATATTTGGTAGCAATTTTTTTCCCCTAGAATGAGTCGTCCGACGAACCAAAACCGTTGCCTTACATTATAGGGACTTATTGGCCGATTGTCCAGCAGATTTGCAGCCATTTATGTCGCATGCAAGTATTTTATCCAGATACTCGTTGTAGCCAATATAACGTTTGTTCCAGATAAAAAACATGCGTACGCTTTCCGCCTTCATACAACAACAATGAAACATCAACAATTTGGCGGCGACACACTAGCGCGTGTCTTAATGGAGCGAGTTATGTGATAATAATTCGAAGGTTGCAGTAGGCATACAATTGAAGAATATAGGTTGGGTATGGAAAGTGTGATTATGTGACGCTTACGATAATGGCATGTTATTGGTTATTCATTAAGCATTTAAAGATTTCCTGAATAGCGAAGCAAAAAAGATGAGCTTTGTGAAATTTGTGCAGAATGCAGTGTTGGAAACAGAAGTTTTATAAACTAGGTAAACGTTCAGTTGCCATCTTTTAATAACCAAAATTCAGATACCGATGTCATTCTAAACGTTCACCTTTGCTGGGGACGTGTGGTAGCATTTCATCGCTTGTGAATCGAACATGCGTGCCAAGTGGGTGGTCGCTGAAAATTCATTGATTCACCTGTACGTTTAGTTGTACACTGGTTGTACACTGCATCGTCCTCAAAATGCCTTCTAACTCTTATGTAAGTTGTATTTATCATTG
>JAHWFP010144413.1:0-19985 GCA_023313725.1 Lithobius niger
GATGCTGGGTTTGGTCTTGACACTGACGTGTGCACAGCACTTTTCTTTAAGACTGCATTGGCTGTTACTTGCATATGCTCCGACAATTTTTTTTACTAATTCTGCATTTTGTCTCTCCCACACCCCCCGACAGTCGTTGCATGGAACGCAGTAGACAGCTGACTTGGTGGTAGGTAGTGGCGCAGGGTTTAGCTCATTTCTCTTAGATCGAGTGTTGTAGCTGTGAGTTGTGTCCAGGTCGGGTTCCATAAGCAACTTCAGCACTATTGAGCGTTCCTAGGTGCTCCTGCATATTCACAAACTTGGTGCACTCTTTGCGAATACCGAGGAGCACCTCGGGATGCTCAGTGCTGAAGCTGCTGCACTATAATACATAGCATCTGTGGGCTGCTATGGGAAATTGTCATAAACAACAACCATGTTTTTAACGCATTTTTTTAGGAGATGATATTCCCGTTGTATTCTGGACGGCCGTATGCAGCCATGTACCTTGATCGACATACTTGGTCAAGGTACACGCAGATGACGTACATGCAAAAATCACTGAGTGATGTAGGCTACACGGTATTAAACAAAGGTGGTCCTAGAATAGAACCGTGGGGGGACACTGTTTTTTTTTACAGGCATCAGGTCTGACGCAGTAGAGCCAATTATAACTTGATGAGTGTGGCAACTTGCAGAGCAGACATCCTCCCCCACATACTGAAAATCTTCCATAACCCGGTACCCTAACTAGGGATGTGCCGATGTAGCTTTTTTGCCGATGTACCGATACCGATTACTGTCAAAACTGACTGCCGATAACTGCCGATACTGACTGCCGATATACCAATAAATAATGATTATTTTGCAAAAAATGAAAGTGTAATACAGTTTCTGCTGCCGATTTATTACAAGAAAAAAACTTATATTTAACATAGCCTCATAAAAATATTAAAGAAAATTTTTTTAAATGTGTAATGCAAAGCTTTTTTTCCCTGCAGCTATTTTCCCCAGACCTTACCCCACAAAAAAAGTGAACGCAGCCAAACATTTTCTGCACAATTGTAAAGATGTAAAAATACAATTATGTGAAAATGTTGATATTAAATTATTAATGAACAGATGAGCACTTTACGACATATAAGGCCTAGTCCTAAAATACCAGTGAGTATCAGTTTTTCTTATATATTTGCAAGCCACGTTTGTTTAAAACTGTAAGTTAAATGGTTTTTAATACATAACTTCAGAACAGGTAGAGCTAACGACTTGTAGTTTGCACCATTGGAAAACTGGCGAAAAAAGGGTTAAAATGGTGTATTTGAACGTCAAAATCGGTCAATATTTAGCGAAGTTATTGTCGTTTCCGTATACGTTGAAAAAAGTGTGGCACATATTTGAGCCAATACGGTGTATCGGCGGTACCGATATATCGGAATTGCCTCCGATTACTGGCAATACCGATGTGAATCCGATAATCGGCACATCCCTAAGTCCCTAACATGGTCATTGGGAAGGTCGAAGAACTCGAGGGATGATCAAGGAAGAAAATTACACAATTTAGTTAGGCCTAGCCTAATTACTGTATGACTGGGGCGTTTTGGGTTGGTTACTGGGACCGGGGGGGCCAAGGATTGGGGCTTAAAGTGGCACTGTTACTAAATGAAAGTATACAAACTCTGGCAACATCTAGCGCTATATCTAGCACATTGCTTGCATCAAGCGGAGGAATGCACAACGCCATTTCTTTTAATGAAATAAACAACCCACGGGATTCCTTAATTATGAGTGAAAATTTGGTGTGTCCTTGTGCACCTGGGAACAATCTGTGGTTAACAATATCACTGCTGCCAGATGGTGCCGTGGTAGATTCGTACGATATACTGTTGGTGACAATGCGCATGGGTTGGTTACCTTAACGTTCTGGAATGATTTCCATACACGATCATCCTTTAAAAATACCGTACACGATCATCCTTCCAACCGGCACACCATTTTTCATTTGTACACGGCTTGTTGCCGACTGGCTGAAAATATTCTGCTTCTGGGGGATCGGTCAATTGCTTTGACTCAGATTTAATCAGGCAGGGAACGACTCTCTTAGTCTTACGACGAAGATATGGCAACCATCAGGAATATACCATTATCCAAACAGAATTTCCAGGTTGTTCTTCGTTTTGTGGTAGCCTAATGTATATTTTCCCTTTTGTTGTGTCCATTCCAGAACTATAAGCTTAGTGTTGCTACTTTCTGAGTTACGGGTTAACGAATTATTTTGTTCGCAGTAGGTGGGATACAATTGCAATTAAAATCGAAAATGAACATTCATTAACCAATGTCATAGGCTATTACACACTAAACCCGATTCAGCATGACTTAATGTATGAACTTGGACCTGTTAGGCTACTTCTTTGCTTACACTATGAAACCTACGGTTTGGTTTGTTAAGTTTCCTTTGTGATGATGTCGGGTTGATAGGTTACGGTAGGTATCGGCAAAATACACGTAGCCTATCCCAAGTTTTACGATTTAGGCCATACAGAATTCAGCCACGGACTAAACTCCCGACTAATTTTCAGGATGATGGGTAACGCAGATTATAATAGCCAGTTTTCAGAAACAAAATACTGTAGGCCTACCAGTATTCTTTCAGAGTAGAAGCCGTTACGGAATTTTCAATACAATAGCCTACTGTTAACCATTGAATATTTTGAAAATGATTATGCTCGATCATATTTATCATACTTTGCATGCATACGAGTTACTACCAAGATGGGTACCGATGGTGATGGTGGGTCCAATAGGGTGCAGGGCACCCTCCATCACCTACTGGCGGCTGCAGAGCACGTCATCACCTCCAGACGAGTTGAGGATGATTACGAGTCGAGAGCGACAATTTAGTTGGAGAAATCCAAGCGCAAAACCCCACGATCTTTGACCTGCCACAATCGACATGAGCACCAGGCACCACAGAGGCACTCTAAGCGAAAATGCCAGGGAATGAAAGAGGCCAGGATCGAACCCGGACCAACCAGGCAGAACGGTGTCGCCGTTCACCATTTGGCATTTGTAAATCAATAGCTGGCGATTTAATTTAGCCCTAGTCCACAAAAGTGACTGGGTATTAGCGAATGACACTCAAAACAGCACCTCGGGAACCGGGAACCAGCGGATTGCGGCAATAAACATGCTCAGATGTATGCCGGGTACACTACAGTTTTTTCTGCAATAATACTAGGGTTAAAGAAAATGGTAAATTCATAATTTACAAGAACCATGCATCGTGCAAGATATAGTTAGTATGTGGCGAGTAAAAATTTTGAATTGGCGAGTGCTTTGTAAGGTTTCTACTGGTACCACTGGCGACTGCGCCTGTATTTGTTCGAGAGGCCTGCCCGCCAATAAAACTCTAAAAGCCATTCTGAAGGTTATCTGTAAACATGGATCTATTCTAAAAAATAAATAAAAAAAAAAAAGCGTGATACGGCCATGAACTATAACGACATCAAAAAATAAAAAATAAAAATAACAAATCTCCCTGCGTCACGTTCTGTGTAAACAGATTCAACCCAGTACACTTATCCTACTATCCCAAAACATGATCATAAAAGACACATCCTGGGCGACACATAAGTTACAAGATTACATAAACTTGACTCACCTAAATCAGTTCTTCCTTCACGTATCACATGGCCGATACGTCTTCGCCCAGATTAAACGGTTGGCAATTCGTCCCAGCAATCACCAATAACTGCGGCTTTAGGGAAGCAGCAGCTTGACCCAAAGATCACAACATACGTCGATGTTTGCTTGGCTTTTTGACACACAACACACACGGACGCACACAACTTTAGGTCGCTACGGTTATTATCCAGTTACGAACATCGCCTCCTGTTGCTTAAAGTCGGGAATTTGACGGTCGTTTCGTCGTTTACGTTACACGTGTCACAACGATTTGTAGTTGTAGTCTCAATCGGATAGGGAGGTGGCGCCGCATACTTATATTTTTGGTTAATTAACCTGAAATTTGCGTTGAACTACACTATTTTTTCTGTATTTAATTAATTTAATTCTTTGCACGCAACTGCATTAAAAAAGTATGGTTTCTATTCATTATTATCGCAAAATATGATAGTACGGATGGTATGGAACTAGCGCCAAGTTGATAACGGGCAATTTTATCAACAACACAAAATTGAGTCAAAGCCAATTGAGATAAAAGCTGAATATATCAGCTATCCAGTGTCCTTCCTTCAAGTCACCCTGCTTCAAGCATCTCACTTAAAAAATCAACTGGTGATGATGAAAATGACTCTCCCTTTTGCAACAGGGTGCGACCGAAGCCGTCTAGCCCTCCACACAAAATCTTATTTTAATTGTTACATTTTTTTTTAAACTGTAGTTTAAAAAACCTTTAAATTACAGTCAAAATTGCAATTTGACAATTTAACTTTGTTGGCTTCCTACAAACGAGCTTCTGTTCTGTATCGTTCGTTTTGTGATGACGGTATTGATAATGAGACCAACTTCTCGTTTTTACGACTGGCTGGTCTACTGGCTGGTGGAACTTTGTCTCCAACCCCCAAGCCAACAGTAGTAGGCCAACCAGTCATAAAAACTATTTTTAAGGGGATGGAATAAACTTCGTTCCATTCTACCCCCCCCCCCCCCAAAAAAAAAAATTATTACGACCATAGTCAGTCAGCCGTAATTGTTTAGTGGGGGGGGGGGGTGGAATTCGCACGCCCCTCTCCCCCCCAAAAAAATGGCAACGAAGAGATGACCCTAACGTCTCCCTCCCCTGTGGGCACCACTGGTTATTGTTTTTTAGTGGATACGACGAATACTGGAATTGCTGCATACGCTGCTGTCACGCTACATTGTTAAGGATCACGCAACGAGCAGCTCTGTTTATTCACTCGCGTTCCTTTTAAGAAACTTCTCCATAATAAGGGCTAACTAAGTTAACAGTCAGCATAATAAGGGCTTACAAAATCTTACCAATTTTGTTTTTTATTAAGGTAAAGTATCGCCGCCATCCTCGACATCTCAGCTAATAATCCTATCGTTTTGCAAATAATCAAGTTTTTTTAAACAACAATATTTTTTTTATAATAGTAACGCCATTTCTGCTTATTTCCTTATTAGCAGAAATCCAAAGCAACCGAACACAAAGACTTTCTGTCGTCCCAAAATCCCTTTGAACAGAGGGCGCCACTGTGTGCAGGAGCGCACGTCGGCGATCGTGAACTTTGTGAAAGAGAGGCTGATTTCCTGATCGCTACTTTTTTCGCGCCTTTGAGGCCCCTCTCCAAACTGGAAAAACGTAAGTTTTTGACTAAAAAATGTACCAATAAGTGAATTTATATTGCAAGACAGTCTTTAATACAGTTCGTACGTTCTGTTTTGCTATACTTTTAGTTGTGTTAAAAGACCTACACCGTGAAGAATTGGTGTTATTGTGAGAAGGAGGTCGTTGGTGGTGGTAGGAGTTAGGCCTAACAAACTTTTTCAAAATGGCCGAAGGTGGCGGCGGAGGTGGCATGGGCCGTGGTGGCCGTGGGGCTGCAATTTTGAAGGCAATGCAGTCGTTGCCCAAAAGACCCGGGTTACCCCCGGAAGAAGAAAAACCTAAGATTGAACCCAATCTAAGCGGACAAGGGGTTGCACCCCCAATGGCTGTACCTAAAGCTTTGGGTAGAGGCGCCATATTTGAGGCATTATTAAAAGCTAAACAACAACAATCTGCCCCACCACCAACTGTGAGCCAAACGCAAAACGTTCCAGTACCCCAAGTACAACCCCCACATGTACCCGTAGTGGAACAACCACCTCCAGCAGTGTCATCTGTCCCAGCTGCTTCTGCAGCTCCGAGGCCAGCCATTCCTCACATGGGTCGTGGCATTGGTCGCGTACCGTTGCCTGCTGCTGCCGCCCCTGTTGAAGTGAAGCCGCAAGCATCTGCAGTGCTACCAAGACGCCCAGCAGCGAGTCCAGAGTCGTTATCGGTGCCAATGTCGTCCATGCGAATGACCGAAGCCGTCGTCAGGCGCGGAGAAGAAGGGAAAAGAATTCCCATGACGGCCAATTACATACGGCTGAGAGTCGCTCCTGGGAAGGGTGTGTTTGAATACCACGTTTTGTTCAATCCACAAGTTGACAGTCAGAAATTCCGGTTCACGTTGCTCCATAAACAAGAACCAGTGTTGGGAAACACAAAAACCTTTGACGGTGCTAAACTGTACCTCCCGTATAAGATGCAAGAGCCCACGACGGTGTTGTCGGGTCAACACCCTGTCGACGAGTCGCCTGTAGCAATCCACATCAAATTTGTTGCCGAGCACAAACATCAGGAGGGGAGTGCGAACATACATCTCTACAACGTCCTGTTCAAGCGTGTGATGGGGGCTCTGAAAATGACAAGAGTCGGACGCAATTATTTCAACTCTCAAGGTGCTATTCCTGTCCCCAGGCACAAGTTGGAGGTTTGGCCAGGCTACGTCACCCATGTGGAAAACTACGAAGATGGAGTTATGTTAGTGACAGACGTTTCCCACAGAGTCCTGAGACAAAACACGATTTACGACATATTTTCTGACATTCATCGGATGAATCCTAACGAATTCAAGGATAGGGCTCAGAAGTTCGTTATCGGTACGACCGTTCTCACAAAGTACAACAATAAGACTTATAGAATAGACGATATTTCGTTTGATGAGAACCCAACTTCCACGTTCACCGATTCACATGGCAATGCAGTGCGCTACATGGATTATTATAAATCGCATTACAACTTGTCAATTAGAGACGAGCAGCAACCGCTTTTGATCCATCGTGCCAAACCCCACAAGGGACAGCCAGACCAAGCAACAAGACTCATTGCGCTAATTCCAGAGTTGTCGGTCGTGACAGGACTAACGGATGACATGCGTGCCGATTTCCACGTGATGAAGGATATTGCTGCTCACACCCGACTCACGCCTGCTCAAAGAAAATTTTCCTACAATCAGTTTCTACAAAACGTTGATCAGTGTCCAGCTGCCAAGCAACATCTGGCTAACTGGGGACTGACACTCGACACCTCCACCATCGAGTTAGACGGCCGCATTTTGCCGTCTGAGTTAATAATATACGGGAGGGGTCGCAGTGGCAACGCGGGAGAGCAATGCGATTGGAGCCGTGATCTTGGGCGCAATGAAGTGTTGATTCCGGTAGACCTGAAGAATTGGTGTATCATCCACAACCAGCGAGACCTATCTAAAGCCACTGATTTCCATCAAATGATGCATCGTGTTTGTCCTGCAATGGGAATTCAAGTGGCTAAGGCAGTCATGATATCGCTGCGTGACGACAGGAACGAGTCCTTCTTGTCGGCTATTCGTCAGCAACTTCAGCCTGGGGGGCAGCTGCAAATTGTCGTAATAATCTGCCCGACGTCTCGAGACGACCGCTATACTGCTATCAAGAAGCTTTGTTGCTGCGACAGCCCCGTGGCCTCACAAGTTATCAATGCCAAGACCATTAGCCAGCAACAGAAACTTCGCAGTGTCACCCAGAAGGTGGCGCTTCAGATGAATGCCAAACTAGGGGGGGAACTTTGGGCGCTGAAAATCCCGTTCCAGAACATAATGATTGTGGGCATTGATGTATACCATGACGCAGTTAAACGAGGAAGGTCAGTTGTTGGATTTGTCTCCAGCCTTAATCCGACCATGACCCGGTGGTTTAGCCGCTCAGTCTACCAGGAACCAAAACAGGAGATTACGGATTCTTTGAAAGTGTGCTTGATCGAGGCCCTGAAAAAGTACCACGCCACCAACCATAAGTTACCCGACAGGATTGTGGTGTTTAGGGATGGAGTCGGCGATGGCCAGATCTCAGTCGTCACAGGACACGAAGTTCAACAGTTCCTCTCAACCTACTCAGTCTTTCCAGGATACAGTCCAAAGTTAACGGTAATTGTCGTTCAAAAGCGAATCACCTCGAGGCTGTTCACAATGATGGGCCCCCAGAAGCAACTGGACAATCCTCCGCCCGGTAGTGTGATGGATCATACGATAATGCGTCGTCAATACTTCGACTTCCTTCTGGTTTCCCAACACGTACGCCAAGGAACCGTCACACCAACTCATTACATAGTGGTTCATGATGACAATCAGTTCAAACCGGACCATGCTCAACGGCTATCGTACAAAATGACTCATCTGTACTACAACTGGCCCGGTACTGTCCGAGTTCCAGCGCCGTGTCAGTACGCGCATAAGTTGGCGCAACTAGTTGGTCAGAATTTGCATAAACCTGCGCATACTGCGTTGGAAGACAGGCTTTTCTACCTGTAACTTTTGTGCTACTCATAAGAGATGTTGACTCTTGGATCACAAGATATGCTGTAGTCTTGCTTTCCTGACGTTCAACTGGAGGTAATGTGCGGTAGTCTTGTGAGGTTTAACAACCTATCATTTGCCATGACTGCTGTGCTTTTGGAAACTTGGATCCAAGTCTTCTATTCCAAAGAATATACCATGCTGTGCCTCAGGTAACTAGTGGGAACATGGAATGAGGTCATTAGTGTCATTCGTCGAGTTTGAATCCTGCATTTGAAAATTTTGTACAAGTTCGTTCATTCGTTATGTGGGTAATTGCTTTTAATTATTTAAGATCTAGATTTCAAGCCGATATCTGGTAATTTTCCACGAAAAAGGACAAACTGAGACCATCCACAACTTTTTTTTTAATGGTATTTTGCCATACAAACTTAGTCAAAGGCCACTAAAAAAAAAATGATTTAGTCATCAAGTGTATAAGCCTTGATTTTTCCATACGAGGTATTTTTTTTTCCCATTGTAGTTTGCAGTCCTAAATGTGTTATTTGTACTATGACAATTTGTTTTTGGTGACAACGTGTAGTGTATTGCTTAAACCATTATTGCCTTAAGACTTGTGAAGTATTTGACAGAAATCCATAATTTGCGTCTATGTGTTCCCCCTTAACACCCCAACGAAGGGAAGTGAAGTGACAATTTGGTTTCTTAATTTAATGACTTGTTCGTTCATTTTAAAAACAAGAAGCGTCCACTGTTGGATTTTCCCAAACTGGTTTAAATGTACAATTGCAGTTTGGAGTTGCAAAATCAAAATAAACAAGTAGGCTCAATGAGTAAATGAACACTGATTATAAACTGATTATTACAAGAACCACACCGATAAAACAATCCTCAATATTTTGTCAGCTATCCAGCCACCTTCTTCAGGTGTAGTTTGAGTTAAACATGATAAAGGATGGGTGGTAGTCGTAATGGGGGGGTTCAGTGAGCTGCCGTATAAGAGGCTCGTCGTCAAACCAGCCGGGCTACGGCTCTGGTGGTCATCCTTCAGTCGTCATCCTTCGTCGTCGTGTTTTAACTTAAATTTCTTTCAGAAGAGAACGGATGCATAGTTGATGAAAAGTTAAGTTTTGCCTCTGTCGTACGATTTAGTTTGATAAAACTTTCACAATGAACTTGCACATGTTTCACTATTCTCAGTACTAGGCTACTTGAATAGACCAATTCAAAATCAGTTTGCAAATTGGTTTTAGATTCCTGACGGCATCCGTGTTTGGACGAAGTTTAGTTTTTCTTGATATAAAAAAAAGTTGATTGATTCGAGGGGGAAAAATATTTTACTGTGATAGTGAATGTCCAGTTTGTACGAGGTTAGAAACTAACGTGAACTTCACTGGTGCAATTTAAAAAAAATTATTGAAGAAAGTAGTGTCCTATTAAAAACTCTGGTTCAGGGCCATAATTATATCTGTACAAGTTGGCTTGCTTTTCGCAGTATGTGGTGTATGGTCATGTGATTTGGCCTATGTTTGCACAAATTTTTTAATGCTAGCCATGCTAGAGACCAATCTTGATTTTGTAAGTGCTGCTTACCGGGTTGTGGGCCCAATGCATTGCAAATGTAGGTGTAATAGGTAATTAATCTGAACGTAGTAGCTTATTGAGCTTACAAAACGGACGCGTTAATTGTCAACACCCTTCCTGTGGATGTGTTGTTAGCCCTGGGGACGCAGGCCATGTAGAACAATGTAAACTACTTTGGCACATGCTAGACTGGTTTTTAATTTTTTTTCTTGTGGTGCATTGGTTTCTATGGTGGATTAAAAAAAATGCTCTTTGTAAATTTCAAATCTCAACAGTGCGGAAAAGTTAGTCTTCGACCGACTGATCACCATCCCAAAAGGAAAAAAAAAACAAAATAAAATTTTTAGAGGTGCCCAACTGGGCCTAAAGTTTTAACATAAGTCAATGGGAAAAAATTATTTTTGATTAGTTTAAAATTCAGCTTTTTACACATCTCAATTGGTACTCTTTGAGATCACTAAAGATGCCAGAAGTAAAATTAAATCGTTTTAGTTTACGGGATAAAATTGGCAAAAAAAAAAATCGTGCGTCTCCTTATTGTGGTGGTCGATAATTCGCTTCTGGAAAAAGAAAATTTTTTTTTGATTTTTGCTTCATTTAGTGGTCTTTGAGAGTAGAGAATGAGATATGCAAATAGCCGCATTTTAAACTAGTAAAAAAATCATTTTTGCGGAATAATTTTTTCCCATTGACATGTAGGCCTAATTCTAAATGTAGATCCAGGTGGGCAGCTCTAAGAATTTGTTATAAGTTTTTTTTTTCCTTTTGGCATAGTGATTAGGCGGTCGAAGACCAACTTTTCCGCAATATTACGATTTGATATTTAAAATATGCATTTTATTTTTTATCTACCCGAAACGTTGGGAGTAAGATTTCCAACAATTTTTTTGGTGTGGCCTAAAGTGTTCATTTGTTTCATTGTACTTACATTTTTTTTTTTTTTATTATTGTCTAGTTTTTGTAATGAGTGTAATTTATGAATATGCTAAATGATTTCATTTCCATGTGCTTTTATTTTTCATTTCATATTATATAGCTTGTATATCACATGTTTTTTTTTTTTTAATGGTAGAATGCTGGTGACTAGTAAATAAGGGAGTGTAAAAATTTCTGGTCGATTCTAACAAGATATCTTTGCTTCATGTTATGAAACGTGTGACAGGTTGCCATACTGCAACAATATCTGGCGAATTGTATGTACATTAAAACTCGTTATAACGTATTTTCAATTTTCATTAAAACGTTTTAACAAAATATGAAAAATTATTTTAAAATGTTCGGTTTAGTAATAACTGCAAACGTGTGAAAATTAGTTCTTTGCTCGGTATCTTAAAAAAAAAAACGGTCACAAGGAAGCAGTTTCGACGTTGACATGTTCATAGGCTACTTCAAGGCAGGTCGGGGTGTATTTGCACATGGTTTATTCCTTTCCTTATTCAAATGTTTTTAAAATCTTATTGTTTTTCCTTAAAAATCTTGTTTGCCCTTCTTACGCCATCTGTTGTTTAGTCAGTAGAGTGGAGTGTCGAAAATTTTTTTTTTAATTCCTCATTGGTAGGGTGTGGAAAAGTGACAATTGGTGATTTCTTGAGCAAAACGCCGCAAACGCATGTTGTAATCGAACGGTTCCCGCGTAATCGATATTTCAGCGAAAATTGCTGATACCGACCTGATAGTGATACGTACCACAAATATCGGGGACCGATCCGAACCATAATCTAAGTCGGTGCAGCCTTACTAGTAAATACTGACACATGGCCCCTCTACTCGTTTTGAAGAGAACATTCAAATAAGAAGCTTAAGGCCGTGCAAAGTTTAAAAAATGGTTCTCGGGCACAGAAAGTTGAAAACTGACGAGAGATGAAGTTTTTTTTAATACTTTTTAACACATTTTATAGTAAAAAACAAGTGCCGTTTTCATAGCCTACTGAATTTGGGAAAAAAAAGGTCAGATTGCTTAACACAGCATTTAAAAAGTCATTTTTCGGAAATTTTTATTCGCAGCAAGCGTAGACCCCCCACCCCCCAAAAAAAATTTGATGCGAAACTTTTTAGATGATGCGGCGGATTATGTAGCATTGATACAACAGTAGTGATCAGACTAATGTTGACTTTGGAAAAGTTACTAATAAATGCCGGGTCAATTATTTTTATTTCTTGCCAAAAAATCGATGCGGGAGGGTCGGAGAACCATTTTTTTTACTTTGCATGCCGTAAGTAACTTCAATTGAAAGTTGGAGGTAACTGCATGTACAAAAAAATTGATTTATTAAGGGAAAATGAGTTTTGGTAGGCTTATTATGTCGCACCTTGAACAACCAGTTTTAGCGGGCTGTTGTTGCATAATATTTTAAACTGCTTCAATTTTTAGGGATCGTCAGTTAGTTACAAAAAGGCTACGGTAGTCACTTTTCCTTTACTCTTTGCCGTTAACGACCTAGGTACAGCTGCGCCATTGCGTGGTAGCAAAGTATGCCTAACACGACTGGACTACGACAGTGTCTGCCAGACGTAGTGAAAACTTGTAACTGAAATAACAACAGACGTGACTAATGCTGAAACACGATACCACGCAAGGCACAGAAACTTTTCAGTTCCTTCTTACCGTTTAGTTTTTGCAATGTTTAGTAAGCGTAGGCTGAAGATGCCCAAGTTTGTTAGCTTAATATTTAACTCAATAGGCCTCATTACAACATATAATTCGTTACAGCGTATTTTTAAACTAACAGATATTGTTACGGCCAACCAAACATCGAATTTTGCTTCCTTTCTCAGTTTGATCTACTTCGCATTTCGTTATAGCGAGCTTTGACTGGCAAAGCTTTATCTGTGGCAAGAATAAAAATCCACATCCTCAATTTGACATTTACATAAGACATTCGAAGACAATAATTATGTGCATTTCTGTGACTTTCCGCGTCATTGAAATAAAATTCCATGATTTTTGCCATTTTGCGTCGGTAACAGTAATTGACCGCAGCCATCGTACAACATTCTTGGAAGATTTTGCCAGGCAAATGTTACAGCTTGCAAGTGGCATTAAGAAGCCTTGTTGTGGTGCTAAGCCATTTTTTCTAGTATAAATAGCCTATCTATTGGTTCTTGACGCAATTGGTGCATTTTGGAATCTTACGAATGTTAATAACTAAATCTAGGTTTTAATTGGCTAACACTACGACCTAAGTGTAGAAAACTATTTTAAAGATGACACAAAATCCATGAATGATTTTGACTCCCAGTTATCAAATGATTTGTTTCAAGGTAAAATGGCCATTATGCCATCCATATACTGTTAATAGTACGTATGAGGCCCTCGTCATTTATTGGCAACTTGTATAGTCCTTTCTACCTCAGTGATTTGATTCTTACCAAGGCTATACCAATGTTAATATTTTCCTACTGTATCGGCGACTTGCTGCTAAAATGTTGATATCAACAAGAGGTTTACATAATATCGGGAAATCGTGTGTGATCTCCTAATCCAACTTCACCTATATATCTAATAATTTTGTTGTAATAATTGTTTTGCTTCGTAGAGAAGGCTAAATCACATTAACAGTGGTTTTTGGAAGAACGAAAAAATGTAGATTGGTAATTCTGTACAAAAACTTGTTTACCTGGTCTGGTCCATTCACGTATGAATGTTGGCACCAACACTCGAAATTAAAATATATTTTTTCAAACTTTCCAATCCGTGCCTCATTTTTTTTTTTTCGTGTCGTGTTAAAACTTTATTTAAAAGAAGAAAAAAAAGCAAGGATCATGTTTGAACACAAAACGTGTGTCAAGGACCAATGTCCGTTACGTACTAGCTGTCACATTCGTGATACGGACGGACAACTAGTGAAACTTCGGTTACTTTTATTCAGGCCATATTTTAATGAATAGGATCCAGAAAAGGAAATGAATAGGACAAGTCTCCCTTGCAGGATAATTTAAGTTTATTTTTCACGTCTCTCGCTGAAAGAACTAGGAAGTTAAATATAATTTTCTTTGGCCTTTACAAGAACTAACTAAGCCAGTACAATGGTTATGTTTGAGGCCCACGAAATTTCTTTTCGACGTTGCTTAGTCCATTTCAAAATTTCTAAACAAAATTTCTAGTTACTAATTTGTCGTTGGTAAATGTTAAGACTTGCCTACGAGGCCTCGTGATTAAACTGAATAATAGTTAAGGGTTTTTTTTTTTAATTCTCAAACATTCAGAAACCTTTTTTTTTTAACATTTAGAAATGGGGCAATTTGGCAGTTATAAGTGCGTCGCGTAATAATTTGCTTAACTTTAGAAGAAAACTCGAAAAAAAAAAATGGGGAGTGCTTAGGGAAAGAAATACACAGTACCTATAAATGATGAGAAACGAAGCTGCAGGTAGGCCTAGTAGCCTAAGATGTTAGAAGAAAATATTTTTGTTTTTTAAATCGCAATAGTGCAGAAAAGCCAGTTTTCGACATTTAACTACCGAAATTGTCAATATCCCAAAGGAAAAATGTAAAGTGGTGCTCCCCAGGACCTATAGTTTATTACAAGTCAATGAGAAAAATAACTTAATTGCACACAAAAAATATATTGGTTTTATGTCGCGTATTCCCATTTAGGCCCTAGTTCTCTTGAGACCATTAAGAGCCAAATTCAAAGAAACAGAATTTTGTCCCTAAAATGTCGGTTTTATTTAGGCCTAACAAAAAAAAATTATTTGGTTTGCATTACGCAGTTTAAAAAAAATAGGGTCGGTAGGAAATTTTTTTTTTTGAGCTGTTTGTTTTGTTACTAAATCCGAAAGTTTTGCTTAAAAAAATGTAATTTACTTTTTTTTTTATGCAATAGATTCATTCATGTTTTGTCCAGGAAGCATTCGAACTGTT
This sequence comes from Lithobius niger, assembly GCA_023313725.1. Lineage (NCBI taxonomy): Eukaryota > Metazoa > Arthropoda > Chilopoda > Lithobiomorpha > Lithobiidae > Lithobius > Lithobius niger. The sequence goes on from JAHWFP010144413.1 coordinate 14,751, forward strand.
TTTTTGTATAGTAAAATGGAGTGTTAAAATAGGGACGGGGATTTTTTTTTTTCTTTAGATAGAAAAAATGTTTAGGGTCGGTCGGGTAATGCAAACCAACCCATTTTTTTTTTTTTTGGCCTTACAAGGTGAAGTCTGCAAAAAATGCTCCTCCCCCCTCCCCTATTTTTTTTTTTTTTTTTTTTACAGAGTTGATAATTTGCATTGTTTTCTGGAAGAAAAAGGATTTTTTTCCCTTTTGGAATAGTGATTAGGATATCGAAAACCAACTTTTGTACTTAATTCTATTAAGAATTTATGGGGGAATATATAAATTCTTGCTATTATTTAAGGCAACTTATTTGAAAATATGAAAGCTTTTTTTTATTGCCAAATATAATATACACTATCCTGAAATTTAGCATTATTGTTTCTCGAATATTTTTCCTTAGAGATTTGCCTAAATCCAACCCTCCCCATGCACCCCTCCTACATAAGGGCGTAAGGCAAAAGTGTCCATCTTTGTTTCTCAAGCCGTCACTGTGTGAACGAGCACAAAAGATAGTGCTGCGATGGTCAAAGTGAAGGCAACCCCGAAAGTGCCTACTTCGGCTGACTCATCGGCTCCTGACCCTGTTATCTTTGACACGCCGTCGTCCATTCCTGGTTCGTCGGGCACTTCGAATACTCGACTGTCTGCCTTTCTCGACGTGATCTCCCCAAGCGATCTTCGTTGTCCGCATCCTCTGGTGAGGTGGTTCCTTCTTCGTCCAAAAGCCACTCATCCCCTCCGAAAGGCTTTCAATCAGCCATTTTTTCGGCTTCGCTTTGGATGCTACTGCCATTACACAACCAACCCTTCTCCGGTCCCTTGTGGGCAAACTTTGGCCGCTCTGGATCCTGATTTTTACTCTCTCAATTGGAATTAAAGAAAATAAGTCTTACTCCAAATTGAAGCTGAAAGTAATGTCTCAGAAGTCAAGCAAGGGACTAGTGTTGGGATGGAAAACTGGTTCTCACTGTTGTTTTAATATGAAAAAGGTACTAAAATCAAAACAATAGTTGATTTAGTCCTTGTGTTGTAGGGCTCAAAAGCAGTGCAACAATCAGTTAACAGATCAACAATGGACAAAATAGGAATTTTAAATGCACAAAAGAATTTGCGTAAATTTGATACTACACTCGGCATTTGTTTATATTTCCATTTCAACTTGGATAGCATGTTAACTACAAATTTTAGATGTTTTTTTTCTTCAAATGTGTCGTGAAATATGGATTAAGCTTAAGTTGGGCGGGACAAAATCAATTACATTTTTTCCCCTTATAGCTATCAACAAACACATTCTTCCATAAAATTCGTTATTTAAAAAAAAACAGGTGTTGGCACCACAGTACTTTAATACCAGATACCGCCTCATTCACAAGTACCTGAGACTTATTAGTATAGGGGTACCGCCCAACACGAGACTCACATGATCTTTTGGTCTCGCCGAGCTTTCTTTGGATCTTTCGTCCTGTTAGTCCTGCCGTTTTCGTAGCCACTCTCCCCAGCCCGCGGCCGCAACTGACAACGTTTTATCAAGAGATGAAAATGATCAACTCTTCTTGCAAGAGCGAAACGTGACTTCAATACCCGGCCTTCTCCATCTCCTGCAGCCAGGAAACCTTACACCCACGAATGGATTGATGCGACTACCGCCCATTCTCTCTCTCCTCGCCGTCAGAGACAACGCTACCCATCACCATCTCCCGAAAGCTGCTCTTGGTCCTCGAAGTTCCATTCTTTTTGACGACCTCACACTTCCTGCTCACGTTCACGAGAAGCTTGTAATTCCGAAAGCCCCTTTCTTTCCCGACCCGAAAGACATCTCTCTCACCGTGGCATCCTCAACGAAAGCGACTCGACACACCGTTCCACGCCGAAAGACTTTCACTGCAATAATGAAAGGACACGAAAGCGCAGTCCGTGCTGCCATTATACGAGTTTTTCGCCTGATCGTTATTATGTAATTCAAATTCGTCGATTTATGTTTCCGATTTTGAAGAAAATCCAAGGCACTCGCACTTTGAAGAAGTTTCTGCGATGCCGAAGACCCATCTGGAATCCCGTTGTCAGACTTGTTGAGAACAGTGGAAAACATCGTCCTGATTGCTTCTCACGTCTCAATGACAATGCTGAACCCTTTAAGAACAGAGGACTTTCGACTGGCTTCGGCCTCCATGATCGAAACCACAAACAACGAGCAGTTTTAGGCCAATCCACTACTCTTGACTACCCTCTTACGTAATGGTGGCCTTTTGTTCGGTGATGGTGACCCCTTGGAATTGGATAAAGACCCTCCATCACCGAGACCTGGTGGTGAAAATTGGTTCTTCGAACCCTTAGGTGCGGGTTCTGCTAATCCCAAACACTTTGACACTTACGTCCAATTTGGCACCGCTCTGGAAATCCCAAAGAAGATTGAAGTTCCTTCTGCTGTTTTGAAAGATAACAAGATTTTCCGTCTCAGGCTGAGAGGCTGCTTCACAAGCAGATGATCTTAACACCGCAGCAAATGCCCTTTGAAAAACTTAAGATTCAGTCCAATCATATAGAAGCCAAACTACTTGTTTTTTTAAGTGTACTTTTTGCTCTTGTGAATTGCCTAAAGAAAGTACTTCTCAACTCTACTGTCCTGTTGCACGACTTAGCCCTAAACTCGGTAACGAACCTAAATGATTCCACAAAGTATGAGGAATCGACCCAAACAACAGAAGCCCTTTCAAAGACAAGGCAATAAAGATCTCCTTTCGAGGGAGATCTTCAAATCGTGGGAGGGGCAGAAACAAAACAATCACCGCAGCTCCACCCCTGATTTACGCACCCACAATCCTTCATGTCCCGGGAGCAAGCCACGGGAACAACCAATGACATACAGCATGCTTTGCCGGTGGAAGGTCATCTTCGTCATTTCTTCCCCGCCTGGCAGAAATCACCTCAAAACACCAACCCCGACATTCTTTCGATCGTCAATCACGGGTTTTATCCAACTTTTAAATGCAATCTGACATTGGTAACGCCCCTCCTTGGGAAGTCGCTCCACAAAGTCTCGACCGCATTTCTCTCGAGGTTCAGAAACTCTCAAGCCGAAGAAGCAATTGCACAAAGCAAACACCATCTATGCACGGCCTTCTGCAGCTCAATTTTCTTGCGTCCAAAGAAAACAGGTGGAGAACGACTCATTTTCAATGTAAAGCCCCTCAACAAGCAAATGGAAAACTCATTTAAAAATGGAAACACTGGAATCCATTCATCAGTCTCTAAAACCACACGATTGCACGTTATTCGTAGATTTAGAAGACACGTACCTCCATGTTCCTCTCCGCGCCACCTTTTTTGCTTCATGTGCCAAGGAAAAGTCTACGAATTCCTTTGCCTGCCTTACGGCCTAAATGCCGCCCCAAGAATCTTCACTCTGGTACTCAATTTGATTCTGGCTTTTCTACATGAAAATCAAATCCAGTTAGTGCTTACCTAGATGACTGGCTTCGCAAGGGACCTCGCATCGTCTGAGAATCTCTGATGAAGGAACCCAGTGAACAACTCCTAAATAGCAACCTTCATCTTCTTACTCGCAAAACAGTATTCTTAGTCACGCTCGCCACAATCCTACGTTGCAGTGAAATACAAGCAGTGCCCATGGACCCGGCTTATTGTTTCTTCTCCAACGATTTCGAAGCCCTCCCCCTTTCGCTCCAAGAAACTCTTTTCGTGGAAAAACCCAAAAGACCACTGAACCTAATCGAACCATCACCATACCAGTGCTTTCAACAATGATTGGCAATGCGCTTCAGCATTTTCTCTGCCCCGTCTGAGCATTACGCTTCTTTCTCAAAGAACTGAAAGCAATGAAATTCGTAAAGGCTGCAATCAACTGTTCCTACCCGTCAAAAAGAATGTTGGTGAACCACTCCAGCCATGAATGCAAACTTTATTAAAACAGTCATCATTGACACACACGACGCTTCTGATTTAGACTGTAAAGACGACGTTAGGGTCACAGCTCATGATCTTCGTGCCATCTCCTCTTCATGTGCTTTCTACAACATCACCGTTCCGGAGATCCTCAGAGCAGCTTCATGGAGGCTTGAGCCAGTCTTCACGGCCCACTACCACCGAGACATGACCAACTACACAGAAGGACGAAACCTATATAAAGGCCGTAAGGTGAAAATGGCCATCTTTCTTTCCTCTGAATGTCATGGTGGTGACTCGCGGTGAGGTAGGGTTAGCGAGCTGGTTGTATTCAGACTTTTATCTCTAGGGAAAAACCATTTGCGAAACAAGAATGCTACATTTACAGGTAATGTGCATTTTCGTGTTAGCCAATAGAAACAAAATTCAGCCGGCAGTTTTCTCTTTTTAAACTAGACGAACCTTGACATCCTAGTTTGAAGTTTTCAGATAGTATTTTGCTGGATGAAATCAACTGTAATCAAAATTTTAAGTGTTTTGCACACCCCGACTGGCTACGTAAAACTTTAATTGTTCCGAAAAAAATGTTTTAGCAATAAACTGTGATTGATTATTGTGATTACTGTTTTTGTTATTAACCACAAGGTTTTTTTTTGTCAACCGAACATAGGTCATTTTAAAAACGTTTAGTAAACTAAACAAAAATTGCTAGCACTGCTTAGCAGTACGAATGACCCAGTCGGCGATGGAAACCAACGATGGACACTGGCGTCACCTTTAGTCAGGTAGCCACCAATTTATATCCGCGCAGCTCCTTTATCTTTTTTCTTTTTTTTTCTGTGGGGGAGGGATTACGATTGCATTTTAGCTTTCCTAAACGTATCCACGTAAAGTCACTCGTGGAGGGTATACAGGGTGGTCCACAAAAAACTGACGACCCAACATTTTCTAAGTCCAACTTTTCTAGTTAGCACCCCTCAGAACCAGGAGAGGACAAAAATCAAATCTAATGAAATGGGAAGATTTTTGTCCTCGCCTGTTTCTGAGGGGTGCTAACTAGAAAACTTGGACTTTAAAAATGTTGGGTCGTCCCAGTATATTAATTATTGGCCTATCCAGGTTTGCCTTAGCGCTTATGTAGTTAGTGCAGTCTTCGACATGTTAAGATGAGGTGGAGCAATATCTTAAGTTCATGCTACCTCGTACAGAATGCAAGGTTGATTTCATGAGTTACTTCCCATGGTCACCATTTTGCTGCAATAATTTGACTAATACTGTGCTGACTTCGGTGTGTGAAATGT
>JAHWFP010144414.1:0-10237 GCA_023313725.1 Lithobius niger
GAAGGGTGACTTTGTGTATTGAGGAATTATAAAGTGGAGAATTTCTTTCTTTCTAGCGTATTTTGAGTTTTATCGCACAGAAGCACTACGTAAGGAAAACCAAACAAAAGGTCTTGACTGCTTGGTATTTCCTTACTAGACACCACTGGCGGGCTAAAGTACAAAACTTTTATGAAACGAGATCCGAACAGTACTGCCAAGATTTTGCACATAAAACAGGTGCAAACATTGAAAAGGTAAAATCAGTGGTATTAATTTGAGGGTGTTCCTTGAATAATTTTATCATGTTGTTCCTGCTCCAAGATATGTAAAAATGTCGAGATCTTTTTCATACAAAAATTGTACCTGGCTCACACATGATCTCGCACGGTTATGAGGAGAAAACTAAACACTTCGACTTCGGTAACTAAGTCATTGCGCTGTTGTTTGTTGCACCATTGTTAGCATCCGGTTATCGGAAATTTACAAAAGATATATTGGTAGCCCATAATATACTAGCAAGGTGCACCCTTCACCACCCCTTCCCTCGTGTAGTTGGGGGGGTAGGGGGGGGGGAAGAGGTGCTCCCCTCAATCTCTCGAGCTAAAGCAAGTTGGAAGCTACTGTTACCAAAAGCATGGGTTGTGCACCAGTGCTCCAGTCTGGTGAGAAGCGAAGCGTGTTATAAACTTATTTAGGAGAATTGATGGGTAAATAGCCTGTGATAGGAATTAGAAACAATGGCTTTACAAATGGCACCCAAACAGGGACTCATCCTTACAACGGCTTAACAGTATTTATTTTCTGCTTTTAACCATGTGACAATGTGAACTATTGGCAAATAATTCAATCATAGGATGAGAATACAATTCTACTAGAATTAGTGGGTAAATGGCTTGTGATGCAATCAGTGAAAGGAATTAGGAACAATGGCTTTACAAATGACACCCAAGTAGGAACACATCCTCACAACGGCTTAACAGTATTTCTTTCTGCTTTTAACCATGTGACAATGAACTGTTAACAAACGATTCAACCACAGGGAGAATGCAATTCTAATTTTGTAGTACAGCTAACTTTTTTTTATCTCCCTGTCCAATTCTGTTAAAACTATTATTGAACATACAGCTGAGTGGCAAAAGCATATGCCTGACTTGCTAGAAATAGGCCAATCAATGTTGCAATATTTTTCGGCAAATTGTTCTTTATGATGGCGGTGCCAACATCCACTGGAGTGCTGGGAAGTAGGACAATTTTTTTTTATCGTATTTATTTCTTGCTCGTGTTTCTGTTTTGTTTCCAGTGAGTATCATTTGAAAAAAGGACCAATCCTGCTAGGATTTTTTTTTCAAACCTGTCCACCAAGCTACCCAAACTTCTTTGGAAGCGTATTTTACCGTATAAAGAGCTATGACTAGGTGTAGCAGAAAGGAAGGGTTGGATAGATTAAACCCCCAGGGCTATTGCATGCAGAAAGTTCCATTCAGTTGAATTTTTTTGAAAAGCCACGCCACCTTTCCCACAAATTCGCATACAGAATGATGGAAATTTCACTTCTTGAGTTGAATATTCAGTAAACAAATGATGGCATTCTTTACGATGAAAAAATACGACAGTTTCTGAGACATTATGTCTAATTTGATTTACACTCATCTTCACCAAGTTCGAGATCTTCCCAAACTCGATCTCACAATATCCTGCTAATTTTCGACAGCTTTAGGAAGTTTGGTGGTGTAACTGATTCACATCTGTCTTCATCGGGCACTACAGTCCGTTCTGTCTTCAACTACATCTTCGTTTTGCGTTTTGAATAATGGCACCCTCTGGGCATTTCGGTGTTCAGCAATTTGTGTTGAAACAAACTTTGTCAGTGCCTCCAAAATTCCCGGCTCAAAACACTGATTTATCTAACCTAGTATTGGAATGCGATTCGCTATTTTCGTTAACCGTGGGCGGTGGGGGGTCCAAGTTAGTTGATGCTCCATGAGACCCCTTAAAACTAAGCTGAGGACTACATCAACCTGATTTGCAGCACTTTCATCCATCATGTTAATTTCTTTCCGTTACCATTGGGCACGGTCGCTGGCGGAGCTAGAAGCCGACGAAACACGTTTCTTGTTACGTTGTTCCTTTCTCTTGTCTGATCTGGCCCTTGTGGCTTCAAACACAGAATACACTCTTTCCTCATAAAAACCACAATTCTCTGGGCAAGAGTTTGAACGACACATATGTGCGTGCCACACAAACCCTAAACAACATGATCAGGGGCGGTTGCATGACCTAGCTGCAATTGGTGCAATCCGGTGGTGGTGGCACTGTTACATGCATCTCTTTTTCAAGTTTCAGGGTTTAGGACATAAGTGTTTTCTAGCGAAAGGTTAAAAATTATAGGTAAGTATTATTTGGATAGTAGTAAAAATCATCCTTATATAGTGTAAATGTAGGTTAAGATTTGCTATCGTGAAAATCAGGAAGGAAGGATTTGCCGAAGTGTTCTTAGTTACCGTACAAAATAATAAAAAACAAGAAAGTGGCGTAAAACATGTTTGAAAACTAAAAACTAAATCACTTGAATTTCACACCTTTTCTTTTCTGTAATATTTATCCATATAATTCATTAAACCTACAGTTAAAAAACGATCTATCAGCAGCACAGAAGGAAATTGAAAAGCTTACCGAGAAGATGAGTGCTCAAAAAGATATGATGAAACGATCTCTCTTACGTGGAGTATCAGCCCTTAATGCAGAAACCATGAAATTACTGTCTTCAAGTGATTGTAAGTATTGTCTTGCCAATGTTTTTTATTTTACCTTGGTATTAACAGGACGGCCGCTAGTGGGGAGCAACTGCGCCTCCAGGCCATAAGTATAGTGAAGTCCAATATTTTTTTTAATTCAACCTTTGTCCTTGTTTTATGTATCTTTCTAATGCCAGAAGATGATTTTAATGGAATAAATAAATTTCTTTCTGCCTACTCTTTTCTTTCTTGCTGAAAAAAAATCACCGTGTTATTTCAGTACTTAGGAAGGAGATAGTAAATCCATGTTTCGTATGTTCCCATATGAATGAAATATAGGGCACAGCTCACTTCACTCCCACCGTAAATTAAATAAGACGAAGTCTGAAGATTACTCCTTAAGCTTAAGTCTTTAAGTTAAGGTTGGTTCGCCAGTTTTAGTAGTCATTAAAATTAAAATTCCTGCAAATATAACTTAAGTTGGAAATGAGGCCAACAACTAAAATCGTATGTTAGAAAGTTGAGCACAATTGGCCACCTGTGTGCACGTGCGACAGATGCTCCACCTAATAATAATGGCTGGGTTTAGATTCTGGGCCTCGGTCCGGGATAAAATCCCTGACATAACTTACAAAACGGCAAAATAAAACTTTAAATACACTTGGAATGCTATGAAATCTGTAGCGACATAAAGTAAAGGTGGTGCGATCATTAAGATAGTTCTAGGTTTGTTTTTCTTCTGTTTGTAATTATATAGCTTCTTATAGCATCTTATAGCTTCAGAACCTGGAAGTAATGTAATGCCTGCACCCATACAGATTTTGTTCCTTTCATTTTTTTTATTTTTCCTTAATTTTTCATATTTTTTCGTTTCATTCACCCTTCGCCTCCTTTACCATAACCAAACTCCAGAACCCTGTAGTGTTAGATGCCTACACATATTTTCTTTTCTTTCCTAACTTTGACGTAACTAACTTCAGTACATGTAGTCATTAAACCACTTGTCAGAATTAAAACTTTTCTCCTACTCTTTTCCTCCATGCTAAAAGAAAAGTGTTATTTCAGTACTTAGGAAGGAGATAGTAAATCCATGTTTTGTATGTTCCGTATGAATGAATTATAATAGAGCACAGCTCACTTCACTCCCATCATATTATTTTAAGAAATCTTACTCAGTTTCAGCCGATTCTGAAAATGCAACACACAGTAATCTGTGCATTGTACAGCAGCAGCAGAATCGTCATACTAGAAATACAGTGCCTGTGCCAGCACCGAGACAATTTGCACCACGTAAAAAGGCAAGTACCAGTATTTAAAATTAATTTCTTTGATCATAGCTGTTTTTTTTTAAATTCTGTTGGTCGAGTCATTTGAACCACTTCGTATAGAAAAAAACTCGATATAGAAACTAGTCTAGTTGTAATTTTTTGTTTTAGATGTGTTTTAGTTTAAACAAGAATTTATAGGGTTGGGGAGGAGAATTTGTGACTGAGACCCATACTGCAACGCCTTGGATACAGTCGTATTAGTTCAGTCTTAGTTTATAGAGGGCGCCACGTGTTTTATGTGGGTATTTCTATTCAGTTTTCAGCCTAAAATTAAACTAAACTAAACGAAACTAGCTTGATTTTAATTATTTTTTAGCCTAGCTTAGTTGTAATTTAGTTTACTTTAGATTTGGGCTGAAAATTAGTAAAAATTATCAGATGGAACACGTGGCGCCCTCTGAAAACTCGCACTGAACTAATGGGGACCGATCTAACGTGTTTCAATAGGGGCTTTTTAGAGTGACAAATTCTCCTTCAAACCCTATAAATTCTTGGTTTAAAGTATGTAAAGGTCTTAGACAAACCCCCAGCACTGATGAATAAATGGCAAAGCAAAATAAATAGCAACTGGATAAAAAGAAAGTTTGGTTTAAATCGTTTTCAACTACTATAGCTCATGAAGGAGTTGATGATCAAGTTTGTTGATGGCTAAGATAGAATAATTCCACATGACAAAAATGAAGTGTTTAAGTCCTTTCAACCAGACTACCATACACGGTAGGTCTACGTAAATGAGAAGAGGCTTTCATGTGTCCGTGTGTACTCTGGCACGAGAGATTGGATGCGTGAGAGGTATGGGTCCACGAAAGCTTTTGGTTTGTGTCGATTTACAGTATGTGTCTGGTGGCTCCGTTATATCACAGTGACAGTGGTTAAGGTATCTAAAAATGACCAGCATAGCGAACGATCTTACCGAACTGATCACTGATGGCAGTTTTGTCAAACTGCTTGGGTACAATATTATGAACAAATAATCTGTAGCTCAGACTTCGAACTCTTTTTTTGACCAATATTTTTCAAGGCCCAACTTCAATTTTTTCAAGGTCACATTCAAATACGTACGTACCGCAATTTAAAGTTTACGTCTAGACTAGGTCTTATTATGCGTTTGTTGAAATTTGCACTTTGTAGGCCTAATATACGTTCTTTCTTAACTGAACAGACCCAATGTAGCAACAAAAACTGTACATTGGGTTTGTAATAACATTCTGTAATTACCACTAATTTATCTTCAAAAATACAAATACAAACAAAAAAGTATAAGCAGAAGATGCACAAAAATTGAAGTGAACAAATGCAAATTTCAAGTCACCAACATTTTCAATAACATTTCGAGCCTTTCTATATTTTACTAGAATTCAGGCCTCGATTTCTTACTATTTGCAAAATACTAACCTTCAGTAATATTATGTGCTAAAATCGCTTATTTTACACATTTCAATGCCCAATTGAATTTATTAACTTATTTTTCTAATAATCTAGTTCCCTCTAGCTCCCACCAGTGGTACTGTTCTGTGTTTCTTTATTAACACAGGCAGGTTACCATTTTAGCCATATCGCTTACGGGTAAGACCGCGTTCAGGCCTGCCAATAGTTCTTCTAGGAAAATTGTGCTCTTTTCACTAGTCCACAATGTCGAAACGGAGCCTAGATGATTTGCTTGCTTCCGGAACGTTTCCTACGTGCAAATTCTCTCACAGACTTGTCGTTGCTCTTGAAATATGCGGGCGGACGAAACCTACAATGACACAGAGTTTCACGAAAGAAAATGCCATACGATTTGCATCCTGCATGAGAAAATGCCGTATTTGTCACTTCGCATTGGAACATTTGTGCGCTTCATGATGCAGCCATTATCAAAAACATTCGGACCAACGTATGGAACAAGGTAGCAGGTCAGTGTCCTTTGATTCCTATCCTCCTATGCCTAAAATTGAATCCGAGAAAGTAAACCCTCTCTATTTAAGGCTTAAACTTAAAGAGTGTAGATCCTGAAATGCCTACAGTGTGTTTATACAGACAAACGCGAGCGACAAAGCAGACGACGCTCCTGACACTCTTTCTGCTGTCGGGGCTTTGTCTTCCCAAGACTCTTCTTTCGCTCTCGCCCAGCAATTTAGGAATTACTTCGGAAGCGCGGAAATCTGCGGCTGCCCATGTGAACGCAAAAATGGATACACTCTAAGCAAAGTTACTGAAATCTATGAATCCAATATTGACAACAAATTCAGTGCTCTTAAAAGCAAGTTGATGGTGTTCTCCACGTCTCTTTCGGCAGCCAGTGTACGAAATGCACCCAATCTGCCAAATCCGCTGCCCGTAAGTCTGGAGAATCTGCCGCCTAATCCGCCATCTAGCAACGCGCACGTACGAGGAAGACGAGGTAATCCTTCAAAGCGGAATTCGGGTCAATTCCCAGGCTGATAATCACTGGCTTACTCTGCTGCCAAGGCCACTCTGAAAATCTTCAAAGAGTCAATTTTGGAAGACTCCTAGTCACCCTTCCAGAAAGACACTTTCAACTGGGAAACTGTACTTCTGTTGAACATGGTCATCCGGAAAAGAGATGCCATTCTCGAGTCCACACCCGATATCCTCACGGACATTATCAGACAATTCTGACTACTCCCCATCCACAACTCTTCTTTAATGGACAACTCCTAGAAATGGCCCCGGAACTGCCGGACAAAACCAAGGCACCCAAATCACAAACGGGAAGTTTCAAGAAAAAGTCAAAATCGGGAGTGGGACCCTTCCGCAAAAATGTTGGCTCTGACTCTCAAACTCACCGTCAACAGTCCAACAAAGGACAAGGGAAAAGGCCAAACTATGGCGACTTAAACCAGCCCCAGTCTCCCTTTCAAGAACCCACCTCTTCCCAACTCAAGGGAAGAGGTAACAGGAAGGAAGCGATGAAGGGAGTCATTTCAAGGAAGAGATTGGAGACTCTTTCTCAACATTTACTAAAACCCCGTCAAGTCTTTACCCATTCACACTCACAGACATGCAAGGGGAAGGTTAAAATATCATGTGATGGCATGGGAAAGAATCACAAGCGACTCCTTATGTCCTCTCCATTTTCAAACTCCATTCGCATCCCTTCTTGTGTTATCCTCAGAACCCCCCATTTGGGTCCAAGAAATTCCTCACAACCAAAGTCTCGAATCCAAAGTTCAAAAATTCTTTCAAAAGGAGCCATAAAGCCGTTACTGAGGAACTCAAAGGGGTTTTGGAGTCCTGCAATAGTAATAAAAGAGAAAGTAGGGGGAACAAGATTAATATTCAACCCGAGGAAACTAAACCAATATCTAATCAAGGAACATTTCAAGATGGAAACATTTTCATCCATTGGAGAGGCACGAAGTCACCATCTTTTATCTTACGAAAGCTTGAGTTTCTTTCTTGAACTTTGAAATTTGTGCGTGTTTTGTAAGTTTCTGAGAATCTTTTATCTTCCTTGAAGATGCCTATCGACACATTCCACTCCATCCTTTAATTTTTCACCTTTTCAGCTACACTTCAAACAGAAAGCCATATTATTTCGAAGTTATGCTTTTCGGGTTAAGTATAGCCGCACATGTGTTCACAGCCGTTCTTCAACAGGTCATATGTTACCTTCACCAAAAGAAGATTCGACCTCACGCTTAGCTAGACGACTGGCTACTTAGTCTAAGAGTAAGTGCAAACCCCACCAAGTTAAGATTTCATTCCAACCAAATTTTCATCTTTGTAGAAGCCAAATTCGACCTTCACAACTCTTTCATTTTGCCATCTCCAGAAAGAATCCTGAAGGTTCAAACATCTCTATCAAAATACTTCAAAGGACAAAGATAAAGCATTGACTCCAGCACAAAGCTAGTTCCTCTATGACAATGGAGATCAAGACCCTTTCATTGGTTCCGAAAAGCGTGGTTTCTGAAGATTGCTTGGACAGAGTGGATCCTTCTACACAACCTGCCCCGGAAAACCTTTTAAGTTGTAGTTCCAGTCCACGAACCTACTCCGGACGCTCTGCTCTTCAGACGCCTCAACACCCGTTTGGGGAGACCATCTGGAAGGACTCTAAACTTCAAGGACTTGGAAGAAGGAAGAGGATCAGCTCCTCCATGTCAACATCCTCGAACTCCGAGCCATTCGACTGTAAATCGAAAAATGGAGTCATCTCCTACAGGGGAAGACTGTAACCATCATGTCAGATATCGCAAAAGCATTCGCCTACGCGAAGAGAGGGGGAGGGACTGATTCCCTGTCTCTCACGCAAGAAATGTCACACCTCTTCAAGATTTGCTCTGCTGTTCATATGACGCTTCAACCCAGAAACGTGGGGAAGCTCAACGTCTGGGCAGACGGACTGTCAAGAGGGAAGGCAGTACCGATGAAGGAGTGAAAACTCAAATCCATTATTTGTGAAGCCCTGTTACACATTTCCTGTTCTCTCTTCTCCAATAGGTGGTGAACAAAATTAGACGGTCTCAAGGCTTCTTTATTCTTGTAGCACTAATGTGGCCAGCAGTGTCGTGGTTCATCGACCTGATGGAAATGAAGGAAAACTAACCTCTAACCCAAGAGTTCCTCACACAACACAAAGGGAAGCCTCACACCCAAAACCTGATATTCTTTATCTTAACGGATGTAGACTCTAACAATCAACCTAAAGTAAGCAGGATTCTCCTCTCCTGTAATTAAATGTGTCTCTTACTTTGTCACCGAAATTCTACCATCAAAATTTATGAAACTAAGTCGAGAAAATGGCATAGTTGATGGAGGGTAAACAAACTCGACCCTTACAATCCTTTTATCAACCATCTACCTCTTTTTTTTTTGGAAGATCTTTTCAACAAAGTGCTTTCTCCAACTGCAATCAAAGGCTACAGATCCGCCATTAATTCTGTTCTATCTTACATTGCCACATGTCCAGCCATTGACAGCAAGATCATTTTGACTCATGCTGGCCTTTGAAAACACTCGTCCTAAAACTTGCCAGCTCTTGCCAAGGTGGAACATTCCACTAGTACTCGAAAGCTTCTCGTTGGCGTCTCATGAACCACTCTATTCGGCTTTGATCTTACACCTAACTCAAAAGATGTTCTTCCTTCTAGCATTGACTTCTGCAGCAAGACAAAGCGAACTACCACCTTCTCCATAGGTTGGCTCTCGGTGACCCTCACTTTTCCAGCCCACTTCTGAGCGAAAAACGTGAAATCTGACGTTACTCCAAAACCCTTTTCCATCAAAGCCCTGGGATCAATTGTTAACTCCGAAGGAAACGAATGGGTTCAATGTCCAGTATGAGCTCTACGGCATTGAGAGCTCCCATGTCACGTCCTACTTCCGAAAGAACTGTTCCTCCAACCCCCTTGTTTCTTCAAGTAGACACAATTTCAGGAGAAGTGCTTCCAATACCAGTGACACCTTTTAAGTTAAGGAAATGGATTTGCGAAGTCACAGGCATGCCTATGAACTTGGTTGAAATCACATTTACTCCCTAGTGAGGTGCATGCTCATTGCTCATGAAGGCACTGGTGGCTTGGGCCTATCTATGGGTGCGGCACTCCACTAGAAGTTGTTGTTTTTGGCTCAAGTGGTGCCAAAAACTTGAAAAAAACATTTAATGCTGGAAGTTGTATCGGAAATTGAATTAATTGCAAACAGAACTGTGTAACTGCAAATGAAAATTGTGTTAGTTGCAACTGGAAGTTGAGTCGGTTGCAACTGGAAGTCGTTGAGTCGGTCGCAACTGGAAGTCGTTGAGTCGGTCGCAACTGGAAGTCGTTGAGTCGGTCGCAACTGGAAGTCGTTGAGTCGGTCGCAACTGGCAGTCGTTGAGTCGGTCGCAACTGGCAGTCGTTGAGTCGGTCGCAACTGGAAGTCGTTGAGTCGGTCGCAACTGGAAGTCGTTGAGTCGGTCGCAACTGGAAATTGAAGTGTATATTCCCAATTCATTAATAATTTATCAAGTAACAGGTATAACACTTTATTCTAGCGTCGGGTTCTAGCTGACCACCTAGTCCAGTGGGACAAAGTCGGCACATATTAAAGTAGCACTATTACCGATTGAAAGTCTGCAGAATCTAGCGATATCTAGTATTATTTAGCTCTTGCTTGCATCAAGCGAAGGAATACACGCCATTTCTTGTAACGAAACAAAAACGCCATGACCGCCTTAATAATAATTATTGAGTGAAAATTTGG
>JAHWFP010144415.1:8307-18543 GCA_023313725.1 Lithobius niger
TAGGCTTGGTTTCCCGTAATTGCAGCAGTAATCTGCTAAAGAAAAAATTGGCTTGGTTTCTCGTAATAGCAGTCATTTACTAGAGAAAAAAGTTCGTGGTTAGATTCAGACTAACAATTAAGAAAATAAGATAAAATTACGACGAGTTCGTGAGTTACGTCATGCATGGAACGAGATTTAAACAACACACAGATTTGTCGAAGACAACCTTACCAGCTATTTAAACTGAATCGTGTGCCTGCAACGTTAGGAACACTATAAATTTTTTTTTACCGAATACTGGATTGAACGGTAGACATTTTATCAAATAGCAAAATTACTCCACCCGATGAAAGTCAGGTATTTCCGTATTTACATAGCCATATAAAATGCGCTCTGAACATCTGTTACTAGGCCGAGCCAGAAATGGTAGCAATATTAAGGTTTTCTATTCTATTTCCATTTTATAAAGCAATTCCTGAATATGAAAGAAATGGAAGCAAGCGAACATCGAAGCGAATATTGCGGGCAAATACCGAAGCAAGCCAACTAATCCAACGTCGATGTTATCTTCACTGTCTGGATAGCCCTGCCACCATGCGCGAGATTTGCTGAAGAAATTATAAAAGCAACGACCTTTTGTTTATACCATTTCCTGCATCTTTTACATTAAATTAGCTTCCACAGTGATATATTAGGACAAATGACACTGTTCATGCAGTGCTCGGGTCAGCTAGCCTTGTAGAACGGGCTTCCTTACCATCGAAACTAAAAAAAACAGATGAGCTTCTAACGGAAAGCACGAATGTGTCCGAAAATATTAAAAGTAGGTATTTCATATTCGATGAATTCCATGCACCTAAGATCCATTATCATGAAATGTCAATCAAATCGGAATAAAATACATATTCAGTTCAGTATACGACCTTGGTAAAAAAAAACTTTGCAGAGCAAATAGTTTGCTTTGGAGAGAGAATTATATAAAAGAAATTCGCAATACCAGCTCAGGTCTAGATTTCCGCTGTCGAATTAATGTCCTGCCTTCTAAGTTTCATCGTGGTACAGACAAATAAAGAGACAATTTTGCTAGAAAATACCTAGCATATTTCGCATGCCACAATCGACATTGGAGCACGGGTAATTTGCATGGTTTTTACTTCGCCTAAGAGTCCTATCCACAAAATAATTAAAAACAAAAATTACCGAGACGCTCAGCATTAAAGGGACACCGAGCTCAAACCTTACTAATAAGATTCTTTCGAATCCGAACACCGAACAAATTTTATTGAAATTTTTAGGCCAATGTAACCTGTTTGGTCAGAGGCATTTACCCGACCCGTATAAAGCTATGTAGCAACTACTAAAGAACTTTTTGGATACCAGTTAAAAGATTAACCGTTTATCCAATACATTGCCTTTTTGAGTTCAACATTTAGGAAAATGCTGAAAATTTATTAAAACTCCTCTTTGGACTTAAATAGTTTTGGCTTTTGGATGTTTTGCCCTCAAATTCTCACTTTTTTTTTTCAAACCAATAATCGTTAGATATATTTGAAATTTATTAATTAAACAAAAGATTTAAATACACCGCTGTCGTCATTAACCGATCTCTGCCTAGCAATACACAGCAGTGACACGACGTAGTATTATTGTATATAACTCTATGGTGGAACCTTAATGGGTTAGCTGCAAGGGGCACTTTAGAGAGAAACAGAAGGGCGTCATACTGAAGCCGATGCTGTAAAGAGTGGATTTCTTAGACCTAAAACGCGCGATTTTTGTCGTTGGAGAAAACAACTTTATTTTAAGCTTAAGAAATCCGCTCTTCCGTTGTTTTTCTCTCTATTTTTATGTAGTGCACCTTGTAGTTATGCCCTCCAAAACCCATACTGGTGCCAATCTGGTGCCAATATGGCGGCAAATGTCACTGCTCTATACTTCATATTGGGACTATTTCCTTAAGCGGATGAACACTTCCTGATGTGTTTGGCCATTGTTCAGATTATACAGGGTGGGCAGAAAGGACGAAACACCCTTGGCAATCAAAGATGGTTAATGTTAGGATAATGAAACTTTGCATGGTATGTAGGCGAACGGGGGGCCAACTAACCATGAGTCGATCACTGACCTTGACGCCTATTTTCAAGGTAATCGTTGATGCTAACTTTTTAACTATGCTTCGTAGAACTCCAGTTTAAATTAGAAACCTGTAGACATTGGCAAGGCATGGCCATTGCAAAAAAACAGAACGAAATTCGGTACGCTAGTTTAGGAGTTACGAAAATTGCAAGCATCATTTTGTTGTGCCGACAGAGTGGCTTTCCTGCCAAACAGTGAGTGTAAAATTAAGTCCAGTAGTCCTCAAAGTACAGGAAGCATGCTTGGTAACAAACAGCAACTGACACACTGATGACTCGACACTAGCTCTACACAACCTGCTACATTACACGTATAAACAGAATGGTGCTGCAAACTACAGCATCTTATGCAAGTTGGCATAGTTTAGTCACCGTGGTCGTCTAGAAATGAAACTAATGTTGTTCCTCCCTTAGGTTAACATTACTGATTTTGTTTCAGAGCTGATCACGGTTAATGAATTATGCCAATATGCGTATGATGCCAACACCATTACCTCCCAATACAACGCATGGTGTACTAAAGAGCCTGACAGAACTGTTTGGCAGGAAAGCCACTCGGCCAGCGCAACAGAATGATGCTTGTAATGCCCTTAACTCCTTAACTAACGTACCGAATTTCGATATGTTTTTTGCATTGGCCATGCCTTGACACTGTCTACAAGTTTCTAATTTACACTGGGGTTCTACGAAGCATAGTTAAAAAGTTAGCATCACGATGACCTTGAAAATATGCGTCAAGGTCAGTAATCGATTCATGGTTACTTGGCTCCCCGTTCCCCTACATACCATGCAAAGTTTCATTATCCTCACATTAACCATCTTTGATTGCCAAGGGTGTTCCGTCCTATCTGCCCCACCCTGTATAGCCCAACCGGTTCTGCCATCAAACTTACCACCCACAGCATACTTGGAAAGAGGCATTACTGCTTGAGTTGGAAAAATCTTGTTCAGTAAATAATGAAGTCTGAAAATAAAATTATAAATTGAAATTTGTATAATATATACGGTTAAAATATAAATCGAACTCTCTTAAAGTAAAAGTCGACAAGGAGGGACAAACCAGTATTAAATACAAATTATGGAATGTAAATGCCATTTCTTCAACACAAATTCTAAATTTACCGCCAACCCACTCCGCAAAATTTCATGCGACTTTTCACGTTAAGGGCCACAAAATTCGATCCCCTGGAATTGTATATTTATTTTGAAAATGCGCTCTTAGAAAGCCTTTTTGTTTCCAAGTTGATGCCAGCCATAATTGCTGGAGCGTTAGTACCTATTGTTGCATGACCGAGGGCCTCGTTAAACAACCACATTTATTTCATGCAATTTTAACGCCATAATATGTGCCCATTTATTGTTAAAGATCAGGTGAAATAAGTGTTACTCATGCCACAATAAGCTGCTTGTAGTGGATGAACTATAGAGCAGTGACACAACGTAGTATTGTATATAACTCTATGCTGGAGCCTTAATGGGTTAGCTGCAAGGGGCACTGCAGAAAGAAACAGAAGGGCGTCATACTGAAGCCGATGCTGTGAAGAGTGATTTCTTAGACCTAAAACGCGCGATTTTTGTTGTTGGAGAAAACAACCTTATTTTAAGCCAAAGAAATCCGCTCTTCCGTAGTTTTTCCCTCCATTTTTTGTAGTGCACCTTGTAGTTATGCCCTACTGGTGCCAATCTGGTGCCAATATGGCGTCAAATGTCACTCTCTATACATGAAGGTGCTTGTTTCCAGTACACTGAATGTATCTGTTCCTATGATGACTCGGTTTGCCAACATCTAGTCAAAAACAATTTTGTGGCAAACCAGTTTTATTTTCACAGAAAGACCGAAAATCGGGAGGTAAATGCTGGAAATTTAAACCTCCTTGCAGCTAACATCACTATTAGTCTTTGAGACTTTTACAGAAAATAAATACAAGTACGCGAGTACGCAGTAGGGCAGTCAGCAGGGTTACCCACATGGAGGGGGAGTTTTTCGTGTTTGCGTTATACCAGATGTCAAACATCTTTTCACTATAGCCAAACGACGGATATCCGAGGCACAGACCCTACGACAGTGAAGAGAGGGTTTCAGGTCTCGAGAAAACCAAACACCGAGGTTTCTAATTTCATCTACAGGTGGAAGATACTCACTAGCCAGCAAATACTGATACTCTGATTTGTAAGGACCAATATGGAGGGACATGCACTTATTTGATGAAAGTGGCATTTGCCACAAGAGACCATTCAGAAACCCGATCAACCTCCTCGGTCAGGACCAGTTGAGGGCCAGTGACGGAATTTTCGATGCCACCCCCCTGCCCATTTTCAGTGCCTTCATCAAATTTTACATCGTATGGCATGGTGGAAAACCTCATATACCTCATTGCGACTATGTTTAACCTACCATTAGATTAACGCTCATAAAACAAACTAGTATAGTGCAGTGAAAGTTTGTGTCTTATTGGCACGCCAATTGTACCTATCACATTTTCGAACACCTACTAATTGACTTTCTAACTAAACAAACCTGGAAACGCAACCTTACTTACTAGCGCATTAGCAAAAATACCTAATTCAAGCCAAAAAGACAAAACTATGAATTCAATAATTGAAGCGAAAACGATATCGGCTTGTTCTTAAATAATAAATTAGAAGAATTAGAAGAAAATCCTGTAAAATACCAGGAAGACTTTAGAACAAAAAATTAACGAACTGCGTCAAAAAAAAAATGACATTTTGGTGCACGGTTTGATTAAACTAGAATAAGCAATTTTTAAGGAAAAAAAATTAGCTGAACTAGATAGCGGTCGAACCTACTTTTAGTGATATCACCAAATTCAAGTTTTTTCTTTAACTGCCACAAAATAGTTTTAAAGTTTTCGACGAAATTAAAGAATAAAGTGCGTCCCAAAAGTCCCAGAACACGCCTGACAACTTTTGAAGCGGTTGAAAGAAGACAGTGAAACTCTGGCAACGTAGGTTTTGGTTAAAGGATCTATACCTTCGTGCACAACGGGCATTTCGCCTGCTCCCAAGGTAGGCGGGAGCCCAGGGGCCCCAACTCAGAAATTTCCAATGGAATGGAGGGGGGGGGGGCTTAAAGGAAAACCTTATTTGGAAGGTCTTCAATTAGGCGAGTAAAGTGCCGCTACGATAGCTTCGATATAATGAGTCCATCCAAAATGGCGGCCAGTCAAACATTAGGATTTTGTTCTGTATCCGTATGTGTTACTCAGGCTAACGACGTCGTAAAGGGACGTAGGTGGCAGCAAAATGCGTCGGTCAGTTTGGTTGCATTACACCCACAACGTCTTTTTGCGGTTTGAAACCCAGAAGGTGGGCCTAGCTGTCTCTAGTAACAGAGGTCCATGAGTGAGCAAGTACCTTAATATTAGTAATTCCATTCAATCCTTTTAACGTCTAATGCACACAAATGTTTAACTACTAATGGATAATATTCATAGTCCGAGTTTTATGTTTCGTTTCACCAATTCACGCGATAGCAATAGGCGACATCGGGCACAGATAAGCAAGGTCGGTTCAGATTTTTATTACAAGAGGACCCAGAGGGGGGGGGGGGGGGGGCTGAGGCCCAAACTCTGGGTTTCAACACCAAACGACTTTGTGGGTGTAATCCAATCAAATTGAGCGAAGAATTTTACTGCCACCCACGTCCCTTTGCGACGTCCTTAGCCTGAGTAATAAAACGGATGCAGAGGAAAATCCTAATGTTTGCAACGGCCGCCATTTTGGATTGGGTCATCGTATCGAAGCTATCATTGCGGCACTTTACTCGTCTAATGAAGGCATTTTAAATAAGGTATTCTTTTAACCCCCCCCCCTTCCGGCCAGTTCCATGGGAAATTTTTGGGTTGGGGCTTCTACACAAGGTTACGTCCCGTTTCGCCAAATCCCGTTTCGCTAAATCCCGTTTGACCAGAAGGAAAGCAGATTAATATCTTTTACCTCAGGGGCCAATCCCGTTTCGCCAAATACCGTTCACGAAATTTTAGGCACACGAAACATTTAAAATATTTAAACACGAACATTTATAGACAAACACCCGTTTTGCAGAATTCCATTTTACAGAATAATTTGTTTCAAATTACGTGCCTTGCTCGCGCTGCCGCGTTCACAGCTGCTAAACACATAACATCAGAAACCGCAATTAATCACAAATTATTTCCAATTAGGCATGTCTCTTTAACTTGTGCAATGTTAAATTTTTGAAGAATATTTTGATTCTACCTTGCAAAACGGAATTCCGCAAAACGGGAACTATTCTTAAAATAGAACCTTGGCATTGACGTAATGACGACCAAGCATTCTAAACAATATTTAAAGTACACGTTTTTCCGTCTGTATTGCCAGTTTTCAAAATC
Source organism: Lithobius niger (assembly GCA_023313725.1). Classification (NCBI taxonomy): domain Eukaryota; kingdom Metazoa; phylum Arthropoda; class Chilopoda; order Lithobiomorpha; family Lithobiidae; genus Lithobius; species Lithobius niger. Next base: position 14,798 of record JAHWFP010144415.1, read on the forward strand.
TTAATAAATCAACTGGGCTTATTCTACCACTGCTTGTCTCTGTTAAATGTTTGTCTTTTAAAGCCCCATTTACATAGAAATAAGGTATTAAATTTCGTGTACGTAAAATTTTGTCAAATTCGTTTTGGCGAAACGGGATTGGGCCCCTGAGGCAAAAGTTGTTAATCTTTCTTTTTGGTGAAACGGGCTTTGGCGAAACGGGATTTGCGAAACGGGAGTTCACCGTACACAAAGGTTGATCCTTTAACCAAACCTACATTGCCAAAGTTTCACTGTCCTCATTCAACCCCTTCAAAAGTTGTGAGGCTGTTCTGGGACTTTTTACACCCGGCGTATGCTCAGGTTGCTCAGCAAATGGCTTGACTTGTTCTGCCTTTGCTAAAAATTTCATTTATACGGAGGCAAATTTATTACCATACCAGAGCTCCTTTACATTTCGCATTAAAATATATTTACGTACTAGTCAGTTATGTTAAAGACTGAATTTAAAAATAAAATAAATAAAAAAAAGATCTACAACGTTTAACCTCAAGCCTCAGTTCTGTGTTAAGGATCAAACGTTTAAGTAGTTTTAATAAATTAATTAGATAACGAGATAATATAGACTATCATGTTCGGTTTCCCTTCGAATGAAGACTTAAAACGAAATAATTTTCCTTACCTAATCGAATAAAATTGACGGTGGTCTTCCTTCAACGAATCATCAACACGAAAGAAGCGTTTTTACTATAACCATCTACGACTTGTTTTGGCCGTCTCGTGAATCGGTCACAAGGTAACAGGCAACAATGCACACAAAAAAAGCAAAAATTGGTTTGATTATTGTTGTAAGAAAGCCTTATTATAACCAGATTAATTGTCCCGTCTACTCTATGGAGCAGCGTCAAGTGACGTCATATTGGATACGAGACACCATTTGGAGGTAATACCTACAAGGTGCACTAGATTAAATTGTAACGAAAAACAACGGCACTTCTAGTCAAGACAGTGCTTTGAGAGCGGCTTTCTTAGGCTTAAAAGAACGTTGTTTTCTCCAACAACAAAAATCGTGCCTTATAGGCTTAAGAAATCCAGTCTAATAGCATTGGCTTCAATAAGACGATCTTCCTTTCTCCCTCCAGTGCTCCTTGCAGCTAACCCAGTTACTGGCTCCACCATAGAGTTATACACAATAATACTACGTCGTGTCACTGCCCTATACGTGGAGTGGGACAGATAACCTGGCTTGGATTCAATCTTACAGGAAAAAAAAAATAAGTCCAAGACTACTCCAAGAGCGACAACTAAAGGACTGGAGATGCGGTCACAAAGTCAAAATACAGGTCTTGATTCGTATATGTGCAAAAATAATTGTAAAAAAAAAAAAAAACGAAGGGCTCCTCAAGACGAAATAACTAGGCGATTTGATTTGTTGTAAATTAAAGGCTGCCATTTTGTGGTGGTCCAGGATGTTTCACTCAGCGTGCTGGAAGCGATTGTTACCGGGGAAACAAGGATGGATTAATGAGCTGCTTGTGGTCCATGTTTCTCCATAACGGTTGTGTGCCTTCAGTCTGTGCACTTGGAATGTAAGGGTAGCGACCAACAAACGTGAGGATGTTGTATTGAGTGATTAGGCTGTTAGGCAGAGTTGGATGAGACAAAATTCCCTCCAGGAGTTGTTCCGTACATGAAAGGCTTTATAGGATTCGTAGGGCCGGGCCGTTCGAGGTTCGAGGTTTATCTTAGGAACTGGGCCTCTTATTCCACCTCCCTTTGCCTCGAGCAGTGGGTTGCTGGGTGTGGTGGGGCTCTGGCTGGGTCACCGTTGGGGGCTTATCCTGGCGAAAAAAGGGGGGGGGTTGGGTCACGTCACTTCCTAGGCCATTAATTCTTAGTGGGGACTTTAATGCGCATCACTGGCTTTGGGTTCGACCCCTGTGACGAACAATTGCCGACTCCCTCGATTTTCTTGATCTTTTACAGACTACGGGTCCCTGTTTGGGCTGTATCTCTCTACGGTTTGCCCCAGTCCTGAACGGCCTCACCCGCAAATACGTCAGTATGTGGTCTCCAGGTAGCGTACGGGGCATGTGCAGCTTCGGTCCCATCTCCCTTGGGGTGGGTACACTCGTCTGTTTGTGCCTGTGGTGGTGGGGACGAGACTGCGGAACACTCTCTCTTCGACTGGGGTTTGCACCCAGGGACGTGATGAATCCTTTGCTCCAGCCTCTTGGAGTCCCGCCGCATTCTATGTTTGGTGTTCATTCCCTGCACAAGACCATCGGTTTTTGTAAAGCCACTAGGCGTTTTGTCACAACTCCAGGCTTCCATAGTTCCATATTTTGTATTTGTTGCTCCCACCTAGCCAATTGGGAGCAAGATTCTATGCGAGGAGCATCTGTGATCGTCGGTGTAAACCTCACTCTGTAAAGTTTTTTCGGTGGGATCGGTCTGTTCTTGTTTTCTGTAGTCACTCTGTAGACCGATGTAATCCTCGATATTGTTGGATTATGTTAAGTCTCGGTTAAGTAGTGTAACCTACGATAGGAGTGAGCGCGTGGGTTTTTGTGACCGGTCATCTCAAAGAAATAAAGTAAAGGATGGCTTAAACAAATCTTGGCAGGAAACATTGTTGATAGATATCTAATTGTTAGTGCACAAAATGAGAAACCAGTGCTTAAAAACGTCAGTAAAAGATTCAAAGTGTATCATGCAGGTGTTGCTACGGAGATGTGCCCTTTTCATAAAACCTCTTCTAATTGGTCAAGGGGTTTAAGGTTTAGACTTCTAAACGACCAAATTGATTGATTTACATTGTTTTAAACATTGTTATTATGCAACAATGCCAAACTAAACATTACATAAATCCGTGCGTCTACTAATAAGAAATAGAAAATCTGCGTTTGCAAGGAGATACCGTTTTCCTCAAAATGAAACGAATGCCAGCAAAAAAAAAAGGACCAGAAAACTAGATTGGTGTTTCCGTCTCATAATCGCAACGAAAAACAAATGGATTTCATCAATTCCGGCCAAAAATATCTGATATCTACTCCAAAACAAAACTTGTTAACGTTCCCGCCAAGCTTTTCGGCCGTGTTTAGTCGTGATATCAAACGCCAAGCACTTTCGCTAAGCTAATCCCACCGATTAAGACTTCAAACGTTGAATGAAATAACTGAAAAGTACGCAGTGAGCGATATTCATATATTTCATTTAAACTTCGAACTCTTTACTGGGTAGGATTAGCTTGGCGAAAGAGCTTGGCGTTTGATATCATGACTTCACACGGCGGAAAAGATTGGCGGGAATCCTTAATATGTTTTGTTTTGGGGTATATTTCACGCAGTAAAATAGGGTTTGCCCTCTTTCGTTACAAGAAACTGGCTTCTTAGTATTCGATGGGTAAAAAGGACGGTGGAGAGTTAAACAAAAAATTCACTGGGCAAATCAATGGTTCTGTTTAAAATTTGAAATCAGGGCTCTTATTCTACGTTTCTACATAGGCGAAAAGCAAGTCCAGGGTGGCATTGGGAGGGGTCTAGCTACCCCAGGAATGTACTATAGGGATCTCGGTGCCACTGCGCGGGGAGGAGGTCTACAAGGGAACCCGGGGGAGGACCGTAAAGTTTTCCAGTGAAGTCTGTAGTATTTTAAACTTTTTCCAGGTACTTAAAATGTAATTTTCATACGAATTCGGTTTGTTAGTTTGTGCAGTTATACTTTTCATCTTGCATCCTGTAAGGTGATCGGGTGGGGGGGGGGGG
>JAHWFP010144415.1:18643-51380 GCA_023313725.1 Lithobius niger
GGGGAAGTCGGCCGGGGATCTAGACTGGGATCAACGTATTTAAGGGCACTTTTTTTTTACTCCTAGCTGTGCCGCAATATTATAAATTTTTTTCTTCATTTACATTTTATTTTATAAATCGTTTATGTATTTCCGACTGAAGTCCATTTTTCAGAATGAGAATATTAGTTGGGTGTGATTTTTTTTTTTTTTTTGGGGGGGGGGGGGGGTTGGATGGTGGTGGTTGTCCCCACCCCCCTCCAAAAAATCGACCGTGGTCGTTTTGTATGCCTGAATATTTAGACCTATTTAGTAGATTTGTATGACTGGAACCTATGGCGCTCTTTTATTATTCATTTGATAATAGGAGCGTAATCGGAGCAATGGTTATGATGGCTTTTACGTCTAGCGATTGTGTCCTCCGTTCATCAACTGCCGCTTTACCTGTCCCAACCACAGTTACCCACTATGAGCCGTGGGTTCATGATTTGTTAGCATAAACAGTTATTGTACGTATTTATTTAAACTCTTGTTTATTTATGGAAAAAAAAATCACTTTAGGCTTATAAATTTGCCTGCAAGCAATATCTTTTTTTATGCGTTTGGACTGTTTTCCTGACGAGAAGAGGCTTTATAGGTTGCAATTTTGGAAATACGAGAAGTTTTACTTCGACTTTGCTACTGAGAAGGAAGGGAGGGAGAAGAGGGAGGATCAAGAATACATTCCCCGCTCTCCCACCCCGGGAAAACTTTCCATCCCCTCCACGCGTATAATTTCACGCACCGGCACCTGCATGTCAACATGTAATGGTGGGCGCTCCATTTTTTAAATAAAATTTTGGCAGGAATAAATAGAATCTAATCATTTTTTTCTAATCACTATTTCTGCCGAAATTATATTATTGTAAATTGTACAAGAAATAAGTAAATAAAAAGAAAAATTTATAGGGAAATATCGTAATTTTTAAATTGGAGGATGTGGTAGAAAACTTGTTTAGTTTAATGGAATGTTTAGTTGCGGAGTCTTTGTTAATATTCTCATGGAGAGAAGGTGATGGAGCGGACGAAGTAGGGGAATTCCTCAAAATTTAAATCAGATACTAACAAATAAATAAAATCAGTAAAATCAGTACACTCAACCATTTTTAATACTTCAATTAATTATGTCAGTTTCCTCTTAAGGCGTTTATTTTATTTTTTTTACCAATTTATAACGTGTTTGCTGTTTTTCTGCAGAATGGCAATTTTTAGTTGTCAGATTTAAAGAAAACCAAAAGAAGTTCAATCTTCATGTTTTAAAATTTTCCTTCGATTTTGCTGTCTGTGGTAAATTCTGTGTTTTCTTAAAATACATTTCCTATTTCTTTATATAACACCACTCTTCTTCTTCTTCCATCCTGTTTTTTAGTTACATTCTGAAACTTGCGGTTTTACTTTTGTTACACTTCTTACATTTTTTAGTTACGGTTCAAAACGTGTGGTTCAAAACGTGTGGTTAAAAACAGTTTCCAGGACTGTTGTAACTTTTTTTTCTTGCTGGTCTTGACTGTGGTGGTACATTGGGAACTCCCTACAACGTTAACCTCAAGTTTTTTATTCACTTTTCTATCCTTTTTTGGAAGTTTGTTCCCTTCGGAGAAAACCATAAAAGCTGTTTTCGTGTGGTGAGACACTTTAAAAAAAAAACAACAACATTATATTACGTCTCCAGTGCATCTCCATAGCGTCTCCCATTATGGATCTGAGCCTAGTGTTGGGGAAAGATCAGTTGCGTAGAAAAACGATGTACTTTGACACGGGTTAAATCATTTGTAACATGCATATTCTGCGGATGTTGCCAGGCCTTGGTTCCGATTCTACCCCTATTCTTTTTCATCCTGACACACAGTTGAACGATTCTGTCCTGGAAAAGGACTTTCATAAATGAGAACCTTACACAAATTAAGTCAATTTCGACTGCTCTGCTTCAAAAATCTGGTATTGTCAATGGAGGTGAGCCTTTCGAAGAACTGCGGGCAAGGCTTGATGATAATGCTGCTCATCTGGCAAATCAATTCAACAAGTAGAGAAACTGATGAGCAATCTTAACAATCTGGTCCACCTTCGATGTGAAACCATTGAAACGTTGATAGAAAAAAGTGCGACCAGTTTGAAAGTTGAAGAAAGATGATGAAAGATGTCTCACCCACACCCATTAAACGTAAATCTGATCAGACAAGCAAACCACCCGGGCCCAATAAATCTTACTCAGTCGCAACACACCTGACATCTGATGATGGTGGGTTGCCGCTACTCCCCTCTGTCATGTGGATACATTAGAGTTAATGGTACTACTGGGGTAAACTCCAAAACTTCTGGACCATCATCTGTGGACCAGCTTCCAGGTCACGTTGTTCTGCCTGACTCTGCGACTGTGTGGCGTAAACGTAGCGGTAACACTCGGTAAAGAAAAAACGCTGGGCAGTACTTTGAGCTCTGCTCGGACCGACAGAAGTAAAAGAAAATTCGAGCACCATCGCATGTTTGAACGACATCAATCCAGATAAATTGCGCCGACACACTGAAAATCATCCAAATGGGTTAAGTCTTATTAAAACCATTTTTTTTTCATATGGTAGCTTTTATTAATAAATTGTACCATGCAAGTAATTTCTATGTTAATTCTAATTATTCCTTCCACTCCACCTTGTCCTGTATCCACCGTTACATCGAAATTTAAGAATAAATGGCCAAACGTAACATTACCATGCACCATATTTTTTGATGTCTTGCACGGATTTTTATAAAGACTATACAAATTTTCCACACTTTCATGAGTCACATTTGCATTTTTGGCTAACATTCCAGTTGTATACACATCGTCGATCCAAAAAAAGGGGTTCTGAATGAAGCGTTGTATAGTTTATGGGATATACTCGTTGCAAATATGTATGCATGCCCGGAACAATATGGCAAGTAAAATTCTCCTGGATCCTCCCGCTCACTTACGTACCATGGAGAATTTACATCTCGAACTACAGCCATATTGCCGTTGTGTAACAGGCACATAAACTTTTCTTCATTTGGTTTATGTTTGAGGACTTTTCTTAGGAAAGGAACGATTTTAAAGGTATTGACAATCACGTCATCGTCGACTTTAACGATGAACTTTGATGATTGACAGTTTGATGCAATCCAACGCAAAGCAGCCATACGTTTGTGTGTCAAATTACGATAATCGTCAACGAAGTCCACTTGAATAATGTCATGGTGGCAGCGACTTTCTTTTCGTATGCTTGACCTTATTTTTTCATTTGAGTTGTACCCAAAATAAAAATCGTGGCGATCCCCAAGTGATGATAAAGGGACTTGCGTCCCCAAGTATTACGAATGATTCTTCGTCGTACAAAATGTCCAGGTGCCGTATGCACATACGTGAGAAGGAAGATATTCGGGTAGCGTGAAACACAGAAATCCTCTTCAGAAATGAGGTATGGAAACGGGCGTGGGTATACTATGGGATGATGTGAAGCAGATAGGGCATTGTTAGAAAATGATAAAGTAGGTGCCATGTTGGTTACGGATAGGTTTGTTCCAGGCTTCCCAGGATCAACATTCATTGTAGACTCGTGAGTTGCGGACATCCAAGAAGCCTCCAGCGTTACATTAGGTTTTTGCGTGATGGTGTGAATTGTTCCTATCACTTCTCTTGGCTCGTTCTTCTCGACGTTGTGAAGGATATAAGACGAAAGTACAATTTTTGTTGTTATTCCATGGTTTTCCATTCTCATAAGGCTCAAAACAAAAAAACAAACTGTAACCAAGAGAATTAAACCAAAGAAGCGTCATATTCTTGAGTTGTTCCATTTTAGTCTTCTTCGTTGGACCCTATAGGAAAAGACAGCATTTATGCAAAAGCATCACCGTAATAGTACGTAATACATTCTATAAAAGGTGGTTTAAATGCCTGTACCATAGGAGAAGAAAGTGGTGGTGATGGAAAAGAAACTAAACGCGCACGCATCGGTAACCTTTCCGATCAAAGGAGGACGCAGAGGAAGTAGGTTAATAGCAACGCGCCTGCGCTGTGGTGAAAGCAGATTGTCAGGATGCTTCAACAAAAGTAAATACGTATTTTATTTTTAATCAAAGTGCTGCTCATAGATTTAAAATAGAATATGATCCGTAACAATACTAAGTTTTACGACATTTGTTATTAATTTATTTCTACCATTTTCGGTTAATTCAAGTACCGTTTATTATTACGGTTTGGGGCTGCCTCGATCGCCACGCTCCTCGTAGTAGCGGCCATCGGCGATAGGCCTAACCAGAATGCCGTAACGCGCATCGGCGGAAAGGTGACTTCAGTTACTATGGTAACCAAAGATTGAACACACATGGCCGAGACGTGAAATAATGTGTCACTTGACTATCAGGTATGTTGCATACGTATAGAAATTGGTTTAGACCTACCAAATGCAGTTCTTTCGTACTCAATTCATGCAGCGTAAGCCACGATACAAGACGAGTCGAACGTTAATTCAAGATGGAGGGATGACGCCGACGGTTTAATCTGATAAAATACCACGTGGTCGTTTAACTGGTGTTAAGGAGGCGTGATTGGCTGGTGGCTGCCTTTTTTTGGCTTCTTATTGGTTAATGGCCATTATAAACTTATGAAGGTATATTCTCAAATTAAAATTTTGCAATCTTTTTCTGTTTATGGCGTCTGTTTTGTGTTTATGGGTTTATGTTTTTGTTCTGGTTCTTGTGCGTGTATATGTTGTATTTTGTGTGTGTGTACTTTTTTGTGAAATATCGAACCGTTTTGTTGGTTCGATTTGTGAGGTACGTGTGCATGGAGGCTGATATATCACAATCCTTGTTACCTGGAATTGGAGTTCAAATTATACTTCGATGCGTTTGAGTGAACTCTAATTCGATTTTATTCGTGTACCTTCACAGCTGTGAATATGGAAATACGACCACTGAAGTTTTTTTTTTATAAACGGCGAAGCCATTTTATGTTCAGGTAAATTGTTGGATTTTTTTCGCGTCTTTTTTTTTTTATATTATTACGGTCTGGTCTATCATGTGTATGGTATGTCCACTGTCATCCAATTTTGTTTGCGAGAAAACGGAACATTATAAATGCGTATTTATGTTCAGGTTCCGCCCAAGCTTTGTTCCGTGTCTATTATTTTATGGCAACACACTAGTGTGTGTCTAGATTTCGCACGTGTCATCTTGATGGGTAGTTGATTCTTTATTGTTGGAGGCAGATGCAGCATCATGGAAAACAATCGCCGAAACAATTCAAATGGCTTCCCGAAGCCCGCATTGAAGAAATAAATAAGTCACTCAGTCATGTTGGCCCCCAAATTTTGAGGACGAACACCGTATGTAATGGTTTTAAACTTGAAGATTTAAGTAAAAACCAAGACCATTTTATTTTGGTGCTCAACAACCTTTCTCTCGCTGACAATGCTAACTCAAACAACATACAAAGGCAATGTTAGTGCCAAACCATCGTTGCATCTTGTTCGAGTAAAGCTATCATCCGATCTTAGGTGATTCGTTGTGTTGTACTTGTTGTCCAGTGTCCGATAAGCCTGTATTCGTGGTCATACGGTTGTTGCAGTATTTTTAGACATAAGAGCAGCATATGACACCGTTAGCATCGAGTGGTTTGAGGCATCGTTGGTTGCGATGGGCGTCAGCCCGCTCCTCATCAGTGCCATTGTTGCTCTTCTGGCCGAGAGGAATTTTGTCACCAGAGTCATGGTTTTTCGATCAGCTTCCTTTGGTTAAAGGTTGGGAAACATCCATATTTAGTTTCATTTACGCCAAAATAGTTTTCAGATGGCGCTCGCAATCACAAGCGGCAGTCGCAGTTGCTGCGTAAACATTGTTATGAGTTGTTATGATTGCTGCCTACCTACGTGTATTGTCCAAAAATTACCGAATAAATGCATTGTTCCGGGCAGCAAAAATTGATGTGACTCCTAGAACATGTATAAACAGAGTAACGACAAGAAAACGAATATAGTACGTAAAGTTTAAATTTTAAAAAAATGATTAAAAAAACTGATTGGATAATCAGTTTCTGAAGTAAGTTGAAACAAAACAAACTCGTATTTCGTATGATCTTTAAATTCGTTACGGGGGGGGGGGTACGGAGTTCGCATCATATGCTAACTTACTTGCTTCTTAGTAAACGATAATGATATTAAAATGAATATATTTATTAAAGTTTCATGTGGACTTATGTGGACTTGCGTGTAAATAATTAGACACAAATCGCTGTAAATAATATTAAGGAAAGTTGGAATTAAGCCATCAGCGATGACACTAGAAATAACGTAGTTCAGTAAGCCACCTTTATGCACTTGGGTTTTGTCGAAGTGGCATGTCCCGGATTCACACCAGCTACCCAATTCGTCCCAGTTCACTTTCACAGTGCCTTAACTGCTATGGCCACATCTTCCATTGGCGTAAAGATAACTCACTGAACCAGTTATTTAGGTCACAACCGTGACCAGGCCTCCATTCGACCGAATGTGCTCGGCCGTAGGCAATGGAGAGGGAAGACAAATCAGACACTCAAAACGCTTAAATGAGGCAGCAGCAATCTTCCTGGAATGGAGGGTCGATTTCAAATTTGACGTAAACCAAATGCCAAGATCACGAATCACATGCACATCCGGGAGAACGTGGCTTTCAATCGAGTAGGCGAAAGGTAAAATTTCGTTTCCGATGTGGAAAGATTGGCACTTTGACAGTGAGATTGGCAACTGCCACTCAATAATGACCAATCAGCCACGTTATCAATCTCCCCAGATAGAGTCTCACAATTGCCTCGTTCCACAACCTCTACCCAATCTTCAGGTCGTCAGCAAATTTGTACCCAGAAGCCGAGTCGTTTTTGCATTTAAGATCGTTCATGTAAACAACAAAAAGTAAGGGGCCAAGTACAGACCCCTGTGGAACACCGCTAATAATCGAGGTCTCGGAAGAGAAAGTATTTGCAATGAGGACCCGTTGTGAGCGGTTTGAAACGAGAGCAGAAATACATTTTAAAAGATTTCCTCCAAACCCAATTTTTTTGAGTTTATGCAGTAATTTTCGATGGACCTCCGACTCAAAAGCCTTCTGGAAATCAATATAAATAACATCGGTCGGTACACCAACATCGAGGGCACTAGTCCAACGGTCTAATGCAAGCAGTAATGGTAGGGCCGCCGAACGTCCAGGCATGAAACCAAATTGGTCATAGTTAATAAAATGATGAGCCTCCAAGAACGTTACCATTTTGTTGCGGATCATTGACTCCATAACCTTACAAGGAACAACTGTGAGAGCAATTGGACGGTAATTACAAACATTTGCTGCATCCCCTTTTTTAAAGACCGGGTTAACATTTGCAGGTCGCCAAGATGAGGGCAAAGCACCCTCACGAAACGAATGGTTAAAAATAATTGCAAGAGGGAAACATATCTCGTACTGGAGCTGCTTATACAAAAAAAGCCGAAAACCCGTCCGGACCAACTGCATGGCTCGGCTTGAGTCTCGCGATGGTTTCTCTAACATACAAAGGAGTAAATTCCACCATAGAACAAGGTTCGTTATCGGGAGACGAAGCTGCAGAGCATGGTAAAGGGCAGCAGTCATCAATGATCCCATTTGATGCGAAGTAGTAGTTACTAAAAGCCTCCGCCTTTTCAACGTCAGACGTTAAGAAAGAGTCAGCTGACCTCAGTGGTGGAAGGGTCCGGCTTGAACTCTTTTTCTCTCTCCAGCTTTCTCACAGCCGTATCCTTTGTATACGCATTTGAACAGGTAGGTACTTTACACTTTTAATACTGGAGCAAACTTCCACGTTTATGTGGGCATTATATCGAATACTTAAAAATGAATTGTATGGTACTATCCACCTGTTATCAGTTTCAAATTTAGCTGTATTAATTTTATCGCTCTTTTCCCGTCAACGGTACATTGGATAGCCATCAACATTCTCTTTGGTTTCAACTTGACATGGTTTTGGGAAATCTTTTATGCATTTTCCTTCTACCATACGTTCACATTTTGGATTTCATGATCCACAAGGGCCATGTATCATGTTGGATTTGACTATTTCATGTAGCTTTCGAAAAGAGTCTTTGGTTGGGATTTTGGCGCAAAGAGCAGCATCGATGTCTCCAATTTCCCGTAACTTGTTTTCACTGGTTAAGATTAATAATATCTGGTAAGCCTTGTTTTAGTCTTCTGTGCAGCCGTATACCGGCTGAGAACACTATTGCAACGACTTTGTCCGTCCGTCCGTCGCTTTTTTCAACTTCGCAACGGTACCAGATATTGACGACCATTGTTTACAACGTTAGATTCAGTGTGAGAAGTTAGTTAAATAACATGACAAATTAAAACATCGTTACTTCCTCATAGCTAATAAACTTCTTCGATGTAACTAAATTAAATAATAACATTTGATCGTCGAATTAAAATCCTAAAGTAAAATCCTCAATATAAACAAATGGAATTTAGCTTCGTTTAAAATAGTCTCGTCGCATTGTTGCATGAATGAATAGGCTTACTGTCGAACCAAATTCTCCATTAGGCCTATCTACTACTTACGAAATTAAAACTGCTTTTTTAAAATTAGGCCTAAAAAATGAAAATTAGGCGTAAAATCATGTTACCATGGCAACGTCAAGATGCTACGAGTTGCTGTTGGCTTCATCAACAGCGTCTCTCTCGTCACTTCCCTACTACCACTGATCTATATAGGCTACGTTGAGCGTTACGTTGTAACACAGTAACTGTGTGCCTGTAGGCGCACCGTATTGCAAAAATGAATAGGCTTACTATACAATCCATATCTCCGTTAGCTCCTACTTACGAAATTAAAACTGCTGGTTAAAATTAGGCCTAAAAGCTGACAATTACGCCTAAAATGTAAAATAGGCCTAAAAGCCGGCACACATTTTTAACCGGCAATTGTGTTGGCTACTGCTTTTAGATTAGTATAACACAGAGAGCTGTTGTAGTGCATGATAGAGGTGTGCGCCTCAACATTGGAAGTAGAGGAACTGTACAGAAGACTGGTGCGACTAAGCAGTCGCTGTAGCCGCATGTTTGAAATTACAAAGTAACAAAATGCTTCGTTCAATTTAGTTCGATCACATCTACAACGTCTTTTGCGGTTTGAAACCCAGAGTGTAAACCTCCCCCCCCCCCCGCCCGGGGGGGGGGGGGGGGGACCAAAGTTTACACTCTGGGTTTCAAACCGCAAAAGACGTTGTAGATGTGATCGAACTAAATTGAACGAAGCATCTTGCTGCCACCTTTACGCCGACTTTAGCATGAATAAGTCAGAGAAGTTAGAGAAAATTCTTAATGTTTGACCGGCTGCCATTTTGGATGGGCTCATTGTATCGAAGCTATCGTTGCGGCGATTTACTCGCCTAATGAAGACCTTTCAAATAAGGTATTCCTTTATCCCCCTTTCCATTGAAAACCCTGTATAGTGTTGTACTCTAAAATGACAATTCGTATTCGATTTATTAGAGGGACCTGTGTTTTATGCTGCCATAGGTTCATACAACCACAACCACATCTATCTTATTCTTATGAATAAATTTCCTCTACACTGAAACATCTATACAATTCCTCATCCTTATATACCACTTGCCTAACTTAGGGGACACCATCTTGGTCATGATGTCATCTCTGATTGGTCAGGGACCCTGTGACATCACTTTCGTTTCATTACCGTGCAAGATGGGTACTACTATCACAACTTTGATTGGCTGAAACTTGACGAGTTTTTTCAGCCTTGTGGGTTTTGTTTTAGATTATATTATTATAAATTGTTCAAGAATTAAGTAAATAAAAATAAAAATTTATGGGGAAGTACCGTAATTTACAAGTTGGAGAATGTGGTAGAAAACTTGTTTAGCTTAATGGAATGTTTAGTTGCTGGGTCTTTTGTTAACAGTCTCGTGGAGAGAAGGTGATGGAGTGGACAAAGCTTGGGAAATCCTCAAAATTTAAATCGGATACTATCTACATAATAATACTGGAGGCCGGCTAAAAGGAAGGCTAAAAGGAAAACCGGAAGGACAACAATCACTTCTCATTGTTTTCGTGCACGTGTAATGTCTTTGCGACGGTGTCTAACAATTCCTGGGGCACGTGCTAAGGATTGAAGACTATCGTCCAAACTGTTGATTGTTGATGGGTAAAATAAAATTGGCAGCTGGAAACGATGCTATGGCTTATTTAATTCGCAGATGAAGGCGTTCACGCCTCAGCTCCGGGCAAACGGGACATGACGCATGGCGGGGCATGACGACTGATGCGTAATATGTCATAAAAGGTTAACGATGGGCGGGCGAAAATGGGAGTTGGGAGTGGGAGCGGGGAAAGGGGAGTAGAGAGTGGTAGTGGGGAATTAGCGTTTCTAAGCCAGTGCCCAAGGTTGGCGGGACAGGGGGGGGGGGGAGCCGGGAAGACGGTCTGTAAACTTAATTTAATTTATGCGTAGCACGGGCTTCCTCTAGTCAAATAAATAAAATTAGTACAGTTATGTCAGTTTCATCTTAAGACGTTTACTTTTTCCTACCAATTTAGAATGTGTTTGCTGTTTTGCGTATCAAGTGCAATTTTTAGTTGTCAGATTAAAAAAGAATCAACAAACAGCTACAGCGACTGCCTACTCGCACCGGTCTTCTGTACAGTTCCTCCACTTCCAATGTTGAGGCGCACACCTCTATCATGCACTACAACATCTATCTCTATTATCGTAATCTAAAAGCAGTAGCCTCACAATTGCCGGTTAAAAATGTGTTGTTAGATTTTAGGCCTATTTTACATTTTAGGCGTAATTGTCAGCTTTTTGGCCTAATTTTAATCAGCAGTTTTAATTTCGTAAGTAGCAGCTAACGGCGATATGGACTGTACAGTAAGCCTATTCATTTTTGCAACACGGTACACCTATATACAGGCACACAGTTACAGTCTTACAACGTAACGCGCAACGTAGCGTATATAGATCAGTGGTAGTAGGGAAGTGACGAGAGCGACTCGTAGCAACTAGGCTTTGCCATGGTAACATGATTTTAGGCTAATTTTAACTTTTAAGCCAAATTTAAAAAGTGCAGTTTTAATTTCGTTAAGTATAGCAGATAGGCCTAATGGAGAATTTGGTTCGACGGTAAGCCCATTCATTCATGCAACAATGCGACGAGACTATTTTAAACGAAGCTAAAATCCATTTGTTTTTATTGAGGATTTTAATTTAGGATTTTAATTCGACGATCAAATGTCAATATTTAATTTAGTTACGTCGAAGAAGTCTATTAGCTATGAGGAAGTAACGATGTTTTAATTTGCCATAACTTCTCACAATCAATCCAACGTTGTAAACAGTGGTCGTCTCTATCTGGTACCGTTGCGACGTTGAAAACAGCGACGGACGGACGGACAAAGTCGTTGCAATAGTCTTCTCAGCAGGTACGGCTGTTCAGAAGACTAAAAACAAATTCAACCTCCTTGTTTTAAAATGCTTCCTTCGATTTGGGTGTGTGTGGTAAATTCTGTGTTCTTCAAATATACATTTTCTATTTCTTAAATGATAACTCTCGTTCAGCTTTGTTAGTTACATTCAGCTTTCCTTTACGTCGAGGGTTCATATAACTATTGCTGTAAGAAGACTACATGCATGATGAGGTAGTATTCAAATAGCCAAATCTGGTTGTTTTAATTGCAGCAAGTATTGTTCCTAGTATCGTGTATCCACGTCTAATTGTTTTCTCCTTATACAGACAGACGTGTTCAGTTGAGTTAAAAAGACACAGTTTAGCTGACATAATGGAGAATAAGAAATTAGTATTTTTATTTTTCGCAGTCCTCTTTCCTGACCTCAGCCCGCTTCCAGACAGCAATGGAAGTAAGCAATTTCACGCAGTTACTAGATTTAATACATCGTTTTTTAATTGTCGATTAAACCTACGTTAAATATTGCGGACATGGGATATACAGCTACGAGCCAACACCCGTTTTACTGTGACGAATCTACACCTGAACTTAACTTCGCCAGCCGAAAAGAAACGCGAGCATCGGTTTGTGTTGGAATAAAGATATAAAAGCACGTTCTGATGTAATACGCCGTTTGCTTTAAAGTTGTTCACTCTGCGTGCAACATATGGTAGGCCTACGTCATGGGTTTAAGTTAACAAACTTCACACGCAAAGGTAAGTTAGGACAAACACTAATCACGGTACTCTTTAAGAAAGAACATTAGCATGATTATTACATTTTTTTCGGAGTTTTTCAGCGCTGCGCAGTCGCACAATAACACAAAAATAAAACTTGCTAATGTGGCGTTGGCAACAGCCAGCATACTGTTTAATGTGAGCAGCTGAAGGGATGTATAGAGCAGCGTCAAGTGACGTCATATTGGCTACGAGACACTATTTGGAGGTAATAGCTACAAGGTGCACTAGATTAAAATGTAACGGGAAACAACGGCACTTCTAGTCAAGACAGTGCTTTAAGAGCGGATTTCTTAGGCTTAAAAGAACGTTGTTTTCTCCAACAACAAACATCGCGCGTTATAGGCTTAAGAAATCCAGTCTAATATCATTGGCATCAATAAAACGATCTTCCTTTCTCCCTCCAGTGCTCCTTGCAGCTAACCCAGTTACTGGCTCCACCACAGAGTTATACACAATAGTACTACGTCGTGTCACTGCCCTATAGAGCAGTGAAATTTGCCGCCATATTGGCACCAGTATGGGTTTTGGACGGCATAACTACAAGGTGTACTACATAAAAATGGAGGGAAAAACAACGGAAGAGCGGATTTCTTAGGCTTAAAATAACGTTGTTTTCTCCAACAACAAAAATCGCGCATTTTAGGTCTAAAAAATCACTCATCACATCATCGGCTTCAGTATGACGCCCTTCTGTTTCTCTCTGCAGGTTAGTGCCCCTTGCAGCTAACCCATTAAGGCTCCAGCATAGAGTTATATACAATAATACTACGTCGTGTCACTGCGCTATAGGTTATCGTCTGATTCCCGAGTGCTGAGAACTAACAATGTCGATGGCCGTAGGCCCGAGCGATTGTTCTTTGCACGAGGAAAGCAGGCGATAACTTATTTATCTACCGATGTCCGCATCTCAGCACGACAATAAAGAAGCACGCGACGTCAATAATGATTTAGTGCACGGAGTAGTCTAACAAGGTAAGACGGAAATTAAAAAAAAACCGTTTTCTTTTGCGTATCAAGACACACGCCCGCAAAGATAACGATAACATCCAGATAAGTCCATGGCGGCCACTAGACACGTTGTGTCTTTACAGCAAAGATAGTTTAGCTGTTTTCCGCCGTCTGAGGATAAATCTAAGACTTCAAACGTTAAAAGAAATAATTGAAAATTTCACGGTAAGCAATCTTCTATGGATATATATATTTCGCTTGTGAGCAGTCTTAATGATGATGAGAGATTATTAGGGATCAAAATTAAACAAACGAAGCTTCACCAATCAGCAAGAGGGCGAGCTGGCTCATTCTTTCCACGGTAGCAAAGAAAAAGGGCGAGCGGCCGACAATGAGAACGGATATGCGCTCTAACAATTAGAAACAAACACTATTACTTCAATAATGCTCACTATTACAGCCGAGTTGAATCAGCGGAAATCAGCTAGACCGGCGTAACTTAGTTTTCATATGTATATTTCATTTAACCTTCGAATTATTAGTCGGTGGGATTAGCTTGGCGAAAGAGCTTGGGGTTTGTATTCCGACTTCACATGGCCGAAAATATTGGCGGGAATCCTTAACACGTTTTGTTTTGGGGTATAGGCAGTGTTACGAAAATTGGTTTTCGAGGATATTGTTTGATTTGTCGATTGATGGAGATACATCGGAAGAGAGTGCGAAATGTAATGTTGGAGATGGTTGTGTCGGAAATCGATGCACAACTGCGTCTCTACGTTGTGGCTGAAGCTTCAGCGCCCCCCCCCCCCCCCTCACCTTTTCTTTGCCTTCTTGCTCTTTTGGGAACTTGAATCACGAAGAAAATTCATAAAAAAAAAACAAAATAAAAGAGCTTTAAACAAATGGTTTTTCGGGGATCTCAAATAAGGCACGTCCCGAAAAAAAATCTTCACAAACAGCGCCACCCTCTTTTTTTCAACTGTTCTGTGGACACCCTTGTCAGTACCTCCGACATTTTACATGGAAACTAACCATTCACAAGTAAAAAAAATGAACCGCCGAAACTACAGATTTGAAAGAAAGTTTTAAAGGAGCAACTTTAAATTTTCACAATAGGTGTCATATTGTAATGAATTTTGATGCTTGACATATTACGTACATTGCCTGTTTTCAGTATTTAATACGGGTGCAAAATAACTTGTCGTTTGAAAATAATTAAATTTACACAATGGGCGAAATACGGGTTTCGTTCATTGTTGTGATCCTGCTTCGTTGTATTGTTGTCTGCGGCCTTGCAGTGTTGGAAACACCGGTTCTCGTCAGATCTCCGAAGTTAAGCAGCATTGGGCTGGATTGATACTTGGGTGGGTGACCGACTGGGAATCTGGCTGTTGCAGACACAGGGCCTTAGGGCTTCGGGCAGATGGCCAGGAGTGGTTAACGCTCGTTAAACCCCTTTTTTAACCTTGTATTGTTCAAAGAGGGCTGAGATGCGGATATCTTCTTACATTATAAACCCAAGTTTCATAGCAGAAATGAAGCAACCGCAACGACGACCCCCGAAAGGGGAACAATGAAAACGTGCGAGTGTGTCAATTCTTTGGCTTGAAGTTGAAACTGGTACGTTGTTGCCCTGAAAAGAAGTTAAAATTGGCACATTGTTGCCTCGACTAACAATTTGCTCTGCGCGGTCACCGAAAGGCATGTCTTAAATGACGTCATGTACGAAGGACAGTTATTTTTCGCACGCTACTGGGAGTGAGGAGGGGCCTGAACGGGGAATGCCCGTTGGCGGGGCAGTGCTTATGTTAGAGCCACTATTTGAATACGATATTGCTTTGCGGTGGGAGAGGATTGACGGTAAGGGGGAGTGTTACACAAAGAAAAATTGACTGTTGCACTGAACGATCAGGCAGCACCGAGCAAATACTGGAAAACAACCACGGGTCAAACAAATCCCCGGGCGAAGCCGGGTAGTACTCTAGTCGGTAGATAAGAATAAAGAAGAGACTCAAGCAAAAGTCTTGTGGTAAAATAAGATAAAAGATTTGCTACAATTTGTCTTTTTTTTTGTCGTGATATATTAAAACTTGTCAAGTGCTGGTGTACATGTGTGGATTTACGTTAACAAACAACAAATTGAAAGATTTGTTAGGATTAAATCAACTATGCAAGATTATTCCAATTTATCCGAAGTTTTTCTGCCCTGTAGTAACGTAATCATATACGGTAGATGATACGGTTTGCACCAGATGAACCGCCTCAGTTTTGAACTTGACAGAACGTTTCATGCGCAGAAAGAAGTTTAGTAGCAGGAAGGGTAAATCCGGGATTTCAAAATGGTAAACCTCGTATCGTTATAAGAGACGACACGTTGTCCAGAATAAATTCCATAGTTACTAGAAAAGCATGATAGTCTCT
Organism: Lithobius niger; assembly: GCA_023313725.1. Lineage (NCBI taxonomy): Eukaryota > Metazoa > Arthropoda > Chilopoda > Lithobiomorpha > Lithobiidae > Lithobius > Lithobius niger. Next base: position 34,246 of record JAHWFP010144415.1, read on the forward strand.
CACACTATACCTTAGCAGAACTAACTGAGAGGGACTTTGACAGGATACACTTTCCAGCCAGCGATCAGTTCGGTTCATAAAAATATCGAAGGCGGTAATATCGTCTGAGCGGCCTCAACGTCCTTTAATTACTCTCAATCACTGTTCCGGTTCTCAATTTCGTGATTGGTTTATTCACGAAAGCATACGATTTACAAAAGAAGGTTTATTTATTTAAGACAGTCATCTATTAAAACTTGAGTCAGACACCCAGTTCAACGAAACAGCAGAGAGCATTTATTTAATGTCATTTAACACATTTTGTCATATTGTCGTTTCTTCTAAGTGAGATACTTTTTAAAGTAGGCAGTTATGTTTCCATTTTCATATGTTCTGTTTTATACAGCGCTAAACATTGTTACAGAACGGAACATTCGCCTTACGAAGAAAATAGTGACCCTACTGTGACTAAGGTTGGCGTTAATGAAGTTGCTGTCGACGCGCCATTATACCTCAATTCGGGCGGCCCCCCCCCCCCTTTACTGTCTAGTATTACCAAAAGTTAATAAAGCAGTGTTAACGGTTTCACGGATTACAGCACCCGCCTTGGTGAATTTTTGCTCTCAATCTGCATCCACGTTGTAATAAATTTTATAAACACGTGATTTTCATGTAATGAGGGCTCAGTCGAAAATACGTTACCGTAAGCGTAAATATCCTGGGAGTAATATGGTCGTGATACTAAAGTATAGGTAATTTTAATATATTTTGTAGTATTGCATTTCTTTCTTACTAAGATTTTTAAAGTAGGCAGTCGTGTTTTCATTTTCATATTGTTTTGGCTCTTACATTATAAACATTGGTTGATCAACCATGCTTATAAATTGTGCACCTTTATTTTAAGATAAGGAAAAACCAGAACCCAGCCGTTACAAACAACCGACTTCAGAAGCCAACAGTAACCCAAGTGGTGAGTATTACAAGGAGAAAATAAAGTAGTTAATAAAGGAATTAGTAGATAACGTTTGACGAATTACAGCACCCGCCTTGGTGAATTTTTGTACGCAAAATGCATTCGCGCTGTAATAAATATTACAAACACGTGATTTAAGCCAAAATAGGGTCAGTCGGTAAATGCGTTTGTGTAAAGAACTGGGGATGTTATGATGCTAATCGAGTAACGATGAGCAATTCGTAGTTGTGCCAGTGACAGACAGGAAACCCCACAAGTACATCCAACCTCCAAAACCCATACTGGTGCCAATCTGGTACCAATATGGCGGCAAATGTCACTGCTCTATAGGGAGAAGTTGGAAAAATTTTACATACCATTCTTGGCAAATAAAATACCAAAAGAATTTTAGGAAATTAACAAAATTGGACAAATAAAAAAAATGACAAAGCAATAGCTTCTTGAAAACAACTACGCTTAAAAAAAACAATTCTATTATCTGTACAAATGAGTTGTTTTTCATCCAAAACTTTCTGTAGTTTTATAAGAATCTCGTATTAATATTTTTGTGCGTGTATTAAGTGTTAATGTATGAATATTCTGTGTTAAAACATGCCAACTACACACTAGCTCTTTATGTGGTTCGTAGTGGCCTTGGAATGTTTTTGTAAAAAAATGTTTTGTTTTTTTTATAAATATCTTAGAGCTGTGAGTCATCAGAGAGGGCATTTTTTCACTCTGATGCGTTTTTTCCTACGGGCGTTTTTTCCTACGGGCGTTTTTTCCTACGGGCGTTTTTTCCAGGGGCTTTATTTCTACGGGGCGTTTTGTTGAGGGCGTTATGTTTTTTCTAGGGGCGTTTTTGTCGGGGCGTTTTTTTCTAGATACGGACTTGTCCAGTGGGCAACATACGTGTTATCCAGGACCCCATGGCTAGCCAGGCTAAAGTGAACTGGTGTACCATCGTGCATAAAACACATCCGGTCCCTTGTTGATAATACCACATCGTCAAGCAGAGCAGGAAGGGTGCTGACCAGGATTTGTTTGTTGGTTTCACCCGCCAACCATAGCTGCAGAATGAAGGTACCGACGAGAACAATAATGCCTGCCCACACATTTATGGAAAATCGTTACGGTACTGGTGTCTGGACTCAACTACAGTGTGCGATTTACGTCTGCCCAGAATTTGTGATTGTGGAAATGTGTGACGCCATCTCTACCAAACTCAGCTTCAACTGTGAACAGCAATAATAACAGGAACGCTCGGCTAGCAGCGCAGGAACCTTCTACAAAAATCTTTAGAACAGGGACGTTGGAGACTCACACTCTGGACCAGTTGCAAATGATGCGGATACAACATTCGTGCCTTCAAAATTTTCCGGATGGACGTGTGTGAAACATCTTGTTCTGCTGCTATACATCTGGTGCTGGTTCCGGGATAGTTGTCGATTTGCTACGGAATTTGCTCCTCCAAATTGGGTGTTCGAACATGTCTTGGTCGCCAACCGTCTGCAGTTTCACGTGAAATTGTACCTTTTTTTCCTGAGCTGCCGATCAACGTTTTGAAAGGTTCGCCTGCCATGAAGCCACCGATTTTTTACGGGAATGCCCAGACGTCCACCCTCTGCACTTCTGCCACCTGCTCTCCCGTAATTCTACATTTCTGACGTTTCAGTATGGTTCCATGTTGTCGTTGGTGAAATTCTTTAAACATTTAACTGCTACCACAGCTAACACTTTATCGATGCCCAAACAGACTTTTCAACAAAGGGTTTTGCACACTAATGTTTAGCATGTAATTTACATGGTTTGAAGCTAGGTCATGGTCACATTGCAATTCGCAGCTAGGCTAAGTTATCACAGATTGGAATCACAGGCTCAACCACTAACCTTTTCCGGCAGAAGGCGAGGGGGAGGAGGGGGGGGGATTTGTAGAAGAAAGATCTGCCTTAGACAAAGAAGTGAGTTGTGGACAATGGTTCACACTGCATAAAGCAAATGTAAGGTTCCAGAATGATGTCTTCTGGTTTTAAATCTTCTGCTAGACAGAATTCTGCTATTTAAGAGGTTGCCCTAATTTTTTTTGGAAAAAGAAAGTATTTTATCCTGGGAGAAAAACAGTAACAATACCTAGCTGAACTAGGTTATTGTACGTTCGTTTTGTTGTTGTATTCCTGTTGTTTACACAAGGCCAACACGAAGGCTACATTTTTATCAACACGAAGGCTACCTTTTAAATTACAGACTTTCTGGAACCGTACATTTCCTTTTCAAAGGTTGAAACATTGTCCACAACTCCCTTCGTTGTCTGAGGCAGATCTTCCCCCCTCCCCGTCCCCCCCCCTCCCCTTCTCCTAACTTTTCTAATCCCGGACGCAATGCTTTACGATTGGTGGACCATAATCTTGTTCTTCTCATTCTTCTTCTCACACAAAGGTTTTGAGTGGCACGGGTTCTTAGTGCACTAAGCAATACGAATCACACAACAAAGTTTACGCATGCTTATTTCTTCACTTCATTTATTATTATTTTCACCGTGTCAGTGCCACTAAACAATTGGTTGCAGTTGTTAATGGAACTGGGTTGCAACTGTAGTTCATTTGAAGGGATGACTGTGCAGTCACACATCGACTAGGGGCCAGGATCCCGTAACCCTGGATCTTGAAGGTGCAAACGTAACTCGGGGAAGGGGAATATCTCGGAAGGGACGCATTTCTCGACATATGTTGATATGAAAGTTTTCCATCAGATTTGTGTGTATGGCTCTCCCCTGCATTTGTGTCTACATTTCCGTTGGACCCTGTATTATGATTCGTTTATATGAATTCCGAATTGGATTCCCACTCTCGAATGGTGAGGATTCGCAGTGAAGTGGACGTCAATACACTCTGACACGGGGTGAACTGAAGAGGGGACAGTGATAGGCTACCCATCGCCTTCGGCCATCAGGGGAGCTTTTTCGTGCTATTTCATTCCCTTTTGCGGACAGATGGTGAACGGAGACCATTGGGTTCAGTTGACCGACGTCATGCTTTCATATTGTCATTGCAATTGTAAATGCGACTGCACACATGTTTATAAATTTTTTTATTTCGATGCAAATAGGAACAGAAAAGGATAAGGAGAAAGTGCAGAAAGAAAGAAATGGTGAGTAGTTACTATGCGTAGCACGGAAAGTGTGTCGAACATATCCTTCTTCCACTACTTCATCACATTCATTGTAAACACCAGGAAAAAAATGGGATTTTATCATTGGCTAAGGAGCAGCCTTGACGAAAAATAGGCAACTGTGGGAGAGCTAAACAAAAATTTGACTGAACAAATTCTTCTACGGGAAGCTGGGGAACTTTGGGGTTAAGTTAGGGTAAAGAGGCTTGTTTAGGTTGGGGGGAAAAGCCTAACCACAATTGGGCCTACTAGAGGCCTCAAAGCCAAAAATCCCCCTAACTAGGAGACCTAGCAGGGGTTGAAGAGGACCAGCCAGTTGGCTGGCCCGAAGGCTTTCTGATTGTCCATGCTGGCCCCCTTGCTTAAATACGTTTTGGTAACCCCTGACAACCGCGAAATGGCCAGGGTATTATGGGTAATAGAAGCTTCTAGAAGGTTCTAGAGGCAGGAACCGGAAATATAATTACAAGGATAGATAATTAGACAATTAGACAATTAGACAATAGATAATGTCCACCTATGTAAGATTAGACACACAAGACTAAGATTGGCCATTGGCCCCAGCTAACATGCAAGTAAAGAAGATTTGCGACAAGCCTATTGTAAATAATTCAAAATAATACTATATCTTACCTCTCAACACGAAACGTAAGGATTGCCACCAAGATTTTTCAATGCATGAAGTCGTGATATCAAATGCTGAGTTAATCCCACTTACTTAGTGATGCCGTCGAGGCGAGACGAAACGATATTTCAGAAAATCACGTTTCTTCACGACCTTTAATTTTAAATTCTCGTGACGTCTCGTGTCGGTCTCGTCTAGAAAAAAAATCTCGTCTTGTCTCGTCTCGATTCATTTGAGCCTTGACTTTCTCGAATCTCCTCGACTTTTTTCTTACCTTCCTGTGTTGCTATGAATGACTGAAAATACCCATAACAAATTATACGTTTTAGTTTCGTTTTAATTCGGGATGGCCGTCTCAAGGTTAAGATTGGTGGCATTTGGATGAAACTAACTTTCCCACACTGGCAAAAACGAACCATGACTTACTCAGTATTCGGACCACCTCGTTTCCTGACCAACGTTTGCTTTTCCCTGTTTTTTTGAACGATTCAGACGCAAAGAGCAGAAACAAATTAAACTTAGAATCATCTAAAAGTTCACTTTGTTTGAACTAGTGGAGTTCGTGCGAAATAGAAAATAATCTTCGAAAAGTAGCTCTAAATTTAGAGTAATTGCTTTAGTTTGGTATTTGTGTTTGGTAAAGGAACCTTATATTCAAGAACACATTAAAACTGCGTATTAATAACGCATTAATTATATTAAATACATGCACTTAACAAAAAAAAAATCGCACCAGTCTTCCCACCCTTTTCGCCATTCCTTCTGCCACCCCACCTTCCAGGTAATGTTGGTACTAAAGAAAATGAAACAGTATTAGTGCAATGATAAAATTATAAAATTGTAAGTAAATAATTTTCTAGACAATCCCAAACGTCTGCGAAACGATTTGAGGATAGAAAGTCAATCTAAAACCAAGAAGGGGGCGGCGTTAATCGACGGCCGCCATTGTTTTTGTAACCATCTTGGATACCAACAAGGCACTCTGCTAACAAAAACATACAATTGATTATCTGTGTCGTCGGGGGCGAACTCAAGATAGGCCGTGGACACTATAAACCATCTTTTTTGTCGTTAGCATGCTACAGAATTGTTTCGTTTCTACAAACAAAGAACAAAGTCCACCAGGTCCATTCCTCCTTTGAAGGCAAATGGCAAACTTACAACTGATGTTAATAAGGAAAAGGCCGAGGTCTTTAACTCCGAGTTCTCCAAGAATGGAGTCCATGGTAATTTCACCCACCAACATCAACCAGATGCGGCTTCGAACCAAGCAAATATGGGTGGAACATGCCCGAATATTATTTTTACTAAGCAAGAAATCTTGGTGACCCTGAACAAACTGAAACCTAGTCATGCCATTGGTCCAGAAGGACTCTCGGCATATTTTATAAGCAAAATTCAAAGTACATGTTATTCCCCGGGTTTGGAGTTAATTTTCAACCCATCTTTCGAAACAAGGGCCATTCCAACAATTTGGACAACTGCCAATGTTACCCCTATTTTCACAAAGGGTTATCCAACTGATCCAAGAAATGATAGGCCAATCTCGTTTACAACAGTACCATGCATGATCATGGAAACCATCATTAAAAATGCGATGATGAGATTTATTAATAGACATAATCTTATGATAGCAGACCAATGCGGTTTTCTATACCAAGATGATCAGTCGTTCAGCAACTACTATATTGCATTCGATATTTGGACTGAAACTCTTGATAGTGGTATTTGTTTTGATGTAATCTTTTTGATTTAAAAAAAAACTGTTGAATCGGTTGTCGATTCCAAGCTAATTTTTAAACTTAATAAAATGGTATCGTTAAATCCGGAGATTCAAAAGTCATCAGCGGGGTTCCTCAGGGCTCGGTGCTGGGCCCATTGCTTTTTGTCTTGTACGTCAATGTTTTAACTGGTTCTTTCAATTCGGTCAACCAGGCGAATTTCACCGATGACTTGAAGCTGCATTCGGCAATTGTTTCTGGAGCAGACTCTGGCTGCCTGCAAGCCTCTATGGATGGGGTATCAGGCTGGGCAAAAATGTGGCAGCTGCCAATTTCCACTGATAAATGTATGAGACTTCATATTGTGGATGCCAATTCCTCTCCTGACTCCCATATTGATTCTGACATTTCGAAAACTGTGATCTCGATGTCTGGTTTACATCTGACCTTAAAGTTGCGTTGCATTGTAATCACATTTCAGTGCTTGCAAATCAACGTGCGACCATTGCTCGCAAATGTTTCATTTCACGGAATGTTATAATTTACGTGCGTCCAATTTTGGAGTATGCAAGTCAGGTTTGGTCGCCATGTCTTTTGGAGGACCTCGACCAAATCGAGGCGGTACTTCACGTTTTATTTTTACTTGGGTGAGTTGTAAGCAGTTGACCCCACAACCTTTTCTTACCTCCTTCTGCCACTTTTTGGCAGAAAAATTGTATTATTATAAACCGTCAATTTCTGCAGTAGTTTTATTTTCTTACTTAAGCATGCGGTGTATGCATGTTTCAATAAGCCAAATGTGATTTTAGAATTTGAATTTAATTCATTTATCTGACATGCAGAACACAACACAGTGAAACTACTCTTCTGATTAAGCCTAAAATCAATTATTACATGTTTAAAGTAAACCGCAGTCATACCGTCATGTGAGAATTATTTTGCTCATGTCCATTTTTCTAGTTTTGAGATAAACGCTTTTGAAGTTTTGTCTAAAGATGTAAAGAAAATAAATAAGAGAATATGTTTCGTTAGATGTGAGAATTTTAAGATTTTGCATGAAGATGACAGTAACAAAAAAAATTTTTAATCTGACACACTCTCGGCTGTACAGGCAGCACCAAAATGGAGATAGAACAATTTAACTTACAAATGGAAGAAAAACTACAGAATTATTTTGGTTTATTGACTTTTACGGACTGGAAGTCTCATTATTAAAGACTTAAACTATAAAAAAAATGAGTGGTGATTATGGGTCGACTCCATAAAATACATCCTTGGCACACAAATTTTAAAAACGTAATATTTCTGCCCACTCTCGGGGGCCGTCATCAGGCACATACACACAGAGTAAAACGAGGGAGGTTTAAGACCTAACAAAGACTAGTCGCCATTTTGGCCAAAATGGCCGCTAGTCTTTGTTAGGTCTTAAACCTCCCTCGTTTTACTCTGTGTGTATGTGCCTGATGACGGCCCCCGAGAGTGGGCAGAAATATTACGTTTTTAAAAATTTGTGTGCCAAGGATCTATTTTATGGAGTCGACCCATAATCACCACTCATTTTTTTAAACAACAAAGCATCGTACTCCTCACCCTGTCAACTTAAACTATAAACATAAAAATTGAACGTAATCAGAGGTGCACCGACATCAATACTGCTAGCTAATACCGATCCTTACCGATGCCATGGTACAGGAAGGAGAGATATCGTCTGGGAGAATCGATAAAGCCTACTATTTCTTTTATAGTTTTGTACAAAATTTTTCAATTTTTACGTTTAAATGCACCGTTTTAATCATTTTTTTTATAGCTAATACCAATATTGGCTAATACTGCTACCCAATACCGAACCTTACCGATACCATATTATTAGAGGAATCGGTAGTGGCCAGCAGTATTGATAAAACCTAGCTTTTTCTGCAGTTTTGTCGAAAATTGACCAATTTTGACGTTCAAATGCACCATTTTAGAGCTTTTGGGCGGTCCTAATTCCTAGTCAATAGCCCGAGTCTTTTTTAAAGTTATTTAACAAAAACCAAAAGTAAGCTACAAAAAGACCAATAAATTTAGTAACGAAATTACAAAAATGGCAGTTTTGCGTAAGCATTGTGGACACTCTGGGTAAAACTTTCCACTTATGCCACGCCTGGTTCTGCGAATCATCTACAAAAATTAAAAAAAAAAGCATTACTATTATACCGTTACTGTGCAACCGTAATAGTATGTACAGTACAGACAAATTATTTATTATAATAAACAAACAAACAAAAAATATTATGTTAGCCTTTATTGTTTAAAACTTAAATTTTGGAAATAATTGGAGGACGAAACTCACACCATACGACAAAAAAAAAACTAAACGTTCTCTTAAAAACAGGAATAATAACTGCAATCAATGTGAAAACAGGGTTTCCAAAATAAGCCAAAGCACGATTAAGAACTCATAGAAAACAATGAACCAAATAAGAAGTGCTAATTAGTGTTGAATTACAAATGTTTCTTGAACGATTTAATTTAAGTTTAATTTAAGTAATAAGCAATGTTTTGTCCTGCGATGTTTAATCCGGTTACCGTAAAAATAGCTTAAAAACCGATGCCAAATTTTAAGATGCCTAAGGATTTTGCTTTAAGGCATTACCTAAAGGTGCCCGAGTCATGGCACGGTGACACTGGTCAGATCCCAGCTTGTGTTTAAAGTTACACCGTTATTTGGTTGAGGTGAGAGGCGAGCGGAGTGATATCTTGGCCAGGTTCACATTGCGTCATCCGGAATTGTAGACCAATTACAGTCGCCTGTCTCGCATAGAAACGTCCTTTAGGTAAGCTAGTTTTCTATGCTTTAAATCCGCGTGCCCTCTGCATATTGTGGTTCGGTCATAATTTGTCTGTTTACGTCCGCTGGATTTGTGGGGGGCTGCGCAGTCTAGGTAGGCTACTTAAAGTACGTTGATTTTTTTTTAATGGAAAAGATGACCTGGGAAAGTCCCTGCATATTTCCTCATCACCATGAGAAGCAGTTATGGTTAATTTTTGTTATTTTGGACCAAATAAAGATTCCAGGATTCCAGCGCCACTGGCAGACACCGTGCTATCGTTCGAATACCAGTTATTGTTCCATACTTTGTACACGTAGCTGGAAATACGCAATGCACTTATATTAACAAATTGTTTTATTTTATATGAAGGTTCTAACATGTTGTTTTCACTCGATCCTGAACCAGAGCCCAAACCTGGTGAGTATTGTCTCTCAAGCAGCGTAATCACAGTACGTGTTGAACATATATTTCTTCCTTCACTTCATAGGACATGCGTTTATGTATTTGGGTTTCCTTTGCTAATGTCTCTTAACACGTTGTCACCCTGTATGATTTACTATCCCTCCGCAGTAAGCCTAACTAACACGAATTAACAACAAACATGCCCCCATACTAACCACACAAGGTCGCTTTTGATGCGCCATAATGAGAACTGGTGCAAGATGCTGGCTTGTTGCTTGTTCACGGGGCGTGGGAATAGTGCTCGGCGTACTTTACTAATGATCATTGTGTGTGCAATGTTTTGAGTTTTAAAACGGTCGCAGTAAAAATATTTTGCCTTTTACTTCTTATGTGTGAGCTTACCAACAATTCTTATATCATAAATGTTTTTTTTTTTTGCTTAGTTTTATTTTTATTTTTACTATGTGGTAAGGAGGCGAGTTTCTCTGAACAATACCTCAAAGTTCTTTCTACAATTTAAGAAGTCGAGGCATGTCATTGTTTGTGTGTTTGCAGTAGTGTTCGAGGCCTGTATTCGCGGTCTTGCCTGGGATCCCTGGATTCCAGGGTGGGCCAATCCGACCTGCATGCAACATAGATCCTATTAGATTTTGTAACGCATGATGTGCTGAATTTTGCAATCCTACAATTCAACAAGGTTTTGACGTAATTTGTCACGGTTTTGCAACACGTAGGAAAAATCTAACCGCGAGTTATTTCCCTGGAAATCGCCCAAAACAGGGAGAGAATAAGACATGGCATTTAAATCCGCCGTGCATGGATCATGCAAGATTTTGTAACACTGGTCTTGCAAAATTTTTAATCCTACAATTCAATCCTAAACACGGTTGGGGAAAGGAAAAAACAAATGAATGGTGGCACATCATACACATGTTGCTGTGAAAAATGTTCACTCCGATTAGCTAATTATTCACTTACGAGTGCAGTACGTGAAAATGTTATTGAAAATGTTATTGTAAATGCAATACATGTTAAAACGGCATGGTATAACGGCTCTTCCTGGGTACCATGTGTTCCATCTGGTTGTTAAGTTTTATGCTGTATGCGTAGTGCCTGTATATTTGTAAATTGTGTTGTTTTAGGAAAGGAAGAGATTGGTGAAGCCAGACTGGCACAGAGGAAGAACATTGATTCTGAATGTGAGTATTACAAATTCTTGACCATTACACAACATAAAGCATCACACTGTGTGTTATAGCGTTAATTTTGCCATTTAATACATTTCATGTAAGTTTATTCACGTATATGTTTTCCTTCGCTAATGTATCTTCATTTTTGTGTTTGTGTTTTCGTCACAATTAATTTTTTTTTTTAAATTAATTTCTTTGAGCCTTTAAGTCAGCCGAAGCAAGTTAATGCTTGTATGGCTGAACCGGCTCAATTTTGAACATTACCAGACTTTTTTTAGAGAAGAAGAAAATTCGGTCCGGGAAACCTCCGATCATCATAGGGAGGGGCCGAAAGATTGTCCAGAATTGGCCAGAATAGTTCCCATAGCTGCTGAAGGAGCATGGCAGCCTTTCACACTACCCTGGCCGGCAGTCCTGGCGGGGACTTTGCCAAGGTCCCCTTTCCAGGGGTTCGACCAGATCCACAAACCTCCAGCAACCAGGCTGAGCTCTCTCACAACTCAGCCACGATGACCACAATGGTTTATGGTCAACAAATGGTCAACAATTGGTTTATTAATATGCTCCTTTCCTCCGTGAAATAAATTTTCATTAATATTGTTACGAGTGGTTAAATAGTATTCCTAAGCCTACGAATGCAGACATTCAAATTCCAGAAACCAATTCATCATCGCATCGTGAGTACCATGGACTAGCATCAATTGTGACAGCAACAAAAACGAATCTGATTGGTCGACGCATCAAAAACTGAATGTTACTAGCACCACACTGTATGCACAGGTGTTGTTTGTGCAACTTTTTACATGAAGCGTTTTCTGTTTATGGCTCCTCTGTGTGTGTCACAGCTTCTCTCTCTAAGCTTCCCTGACACAAGGGGGATAGTGTAATTAGCCACTAATATGCCCACCCACTAGATGGTGTGCCAAGGTTCAATAAAGCTGTATATATCGGGGCACACCAAGATTTTGGGTGCTGTCCAACCGTCATTCTGATCTACAGTCTATCTCTATCGTTTGTGGCCTAACCACTTTAAAGAATGTATGTCCGTACAGTCATAATGGATCATAGGAGTTGAGTTGTGTTTGGATGGATAAGCAACTTGACTAAAACGGAAGTTTAAGAGCGCGGCATCAAAGGACGTACCGCCACGCCAATTGGCACTCGCGGCCACGTGATCGGAAATTTACAACCAACGCACTAGGTTTAATCCCTCTAAACCATCTTTCAACGTGGCGGAGAAAGCAAACGACGCCTAGTATAACGCGGTACTAAACTGGTATTACGGTACTAAATTGGATTTAGTAATTTTTTCAATTTATCTGCTGCTACGACATTTTAACTTGGTTAAACTTACTGTCGTCACAAGAAGGTGACTCATACTACACGGGCTTTCTTGCAAATATAATGCATTCATAAGCACCCCGTCTCGTGTGTTACAAAAATACGATATTTACTTCCCCAGTAATCGGCGTTAAGGTTTCGGTCGACTGTCAAACTTTGTTACAAAACACAATGGCACCTACGCCTGGCAATATAACAATCGCTTATCTTACCTATACGTTTGATACATCATAAACAACGTAGTACAGGGCTTATTTCACAGAAAATTCCACCTAATACGGTAGAATTCCATTCGTCTACGTGTGGACAACCGCGAATGGCGGCTTGGTCAGGCGGAAGTAGCAGACACGCTATGTATTCTGGGTACATTCGTGAGTCACGCTTGCCATCGAAGACTACGCGCTTCGGCTATGCATTTGAGCTGGGAGTTGCTTATCCACCCAAACGCAACTTAACTCCTATGATTTCATTGATGGCAAGGTTGATTAATAACTTGCCGCATACTCGTGTTTGGGTATGAGCTCGTACTAGTATACTTGAAATGGGAGAAGTGACATCCAGGTTCCCTGCTCGGTGGTTGGAACTTTTGTGGTGGGGCAGCATGGGCAGCTTTACTAAAGATCGCCAACGAGCGGTCAGTATTGTTGGGGATTAGGGCGGCTGATATTTCTTGACTAGACATGACTATGAGAATCCTTATCATTCTCTGAGAACGATGATGTGAACATATCCTCGAAATACGGACATGCTCAAGTCTTTTGTGGGGTTGCGACAGGCGCAGGCTGTGTGGCCTACTACGGGCTGGGTACGTGATTTTTATGTAAATTTTGTTAAATTATAAATGAAGTAAATTGCATAAAAATACTTACAGAGTACTAAGTTGATAACAGATTTAGTAAAACAAATTAAGTTTTATTAGTTGGTAATAGCGCCACCAGTTAAGTGTGCATTAGCTGTACAAGCTATTTTCAAAATTATTTAATTGTAAACGTGGGCAGAAAATAAGCAAAAACATTTTGCAAAACATTAATAGAAAATTGTGACGGTTAACAGCTGAAATGGAGCTAAAAAGCAAATTACAAGTTTTTGCCAGTGCATCAAAACAAGTATGCAAAGTAAATTATCGCGTTTAAGTAATAGTTATTGGTTAAAAACTATTGGTTATCGTTTTTTAACCACGGCTGCGATGATCTGGCCGCGAGACATGCAAATATGTTGAGGGGGCGAAGCCCCCGAGACGATTTGCATGTCTCGCGGCCAAATCATCGCAGCCGTGGTTTAAAAATCGATAACCAATAGTTCTTAATAAATAACATATTTATATCATGGTTGGGACGTCAAGCTAACTCGTATTTAATTAAACGTGTTTGTGTTTTGTGAAAAATTTCTGAAAAAGACTAAAGGTCATTCCATTTTAGTTTACTGAGGGTGTCATGGTTGGTACACCGACGAGTCGTTTGCGTCCGTTTGTAGGGGAGTGGGCAGGAAGGATACGCAGCGTCGTTTCGCCGTATTTCACGCTAGCCAGGTCGCTTGTATTTTCGAAGCTTTTCGGAGTGATAGAACTTCGATAGAAGGCTGTATGGATAGAGTGACATTCTGGGAAGGTGTGTAATTCATTTTGAGTGTTTGTAGTTTGAGAATTGTTTAAAAACTAGGTAATAGGGTATCGGTATGAATGAAGGTCATTGCATTTTAGTTTGTGGAGGGAGGGGGGGGGGGGAGAAACGCACCGTGAATGGCTTAGATATTGGCCAGACGTATAAGAGTTTGCAGGGATGGGATTTCATTCCTTTTAAGTGATTAAGTTTTGGGCGTTTTTATTGCGTTACGTTTTTTTTTTTTCACGATGTATTTGGTTGTTGGTGTGTGTTCCCGGTCGCGTGATCCGGTAGTGTCAAAAGTGTGGGTTATTGGCAAAAGTGTGAGGTAACTTGATAACCCACACTTTTTGCGATGACGCACACGTCCGGTGTTGGTTAATGGGATTTAACCAACGGAAATTTAGCATGGCGTTGAGTTAGCGTGACGTCACAGCCGTGGTATAAACGAGAAATAGTAGGCTACTGTAAATTATGTGTTCAAATTTTAGCTTAGTGAAAAGTATTATGTAACGTTTGCAGATTAAGGTTAATTTTTCAATTACGTGCTCATGATGTGCAGTAAATTGTGCAGTAAACATCAAGTTGTGGGCAGGAACTGTTAAATTTAGTGGACCGTGAACAGATATATATGTTATTTTTTAAGGGTTGCAAGCTTAGGGTCGAGCCACTTTTAATGCCAATGATTCTTCCCTTGGTGCGAATCCCCTCATTCAGGAGTTTTTCCACTAGCTCGAACGCATGCCTTTCCGCTGCAGATGGGCAATGGCGACGTTTTAAGAAAATGTTAAAGGTATTGCTTACCTGTCGCAATTGATACCGAAATATAAGGTTTTGTTTTTATTCACTTGTGCTGCTGGCTAGAGTGTTTTTATTACAAGCCTAATGTTGTTCATATCCTTGTAAAAAAGTCAAAAAGCATTCATTTTATTGCTTTGTTCCTTTCAGCGTTCCAGCAAAGAAAGAAGAAGCTGGCTCCGAATGAGGTTGCGATTGTCGATCAGCTAGGGGAACATGTCATCATGAAATTATGCCGTGAGTATATTTAATTACTTATTACTTTCTAATTAATCTCGTAGTACTGAGTTCTTTTGTTCAAGATGAACACTTGTCGAGCTGGACAGAGCAGAGGGTTTTTGCTTAACTATAATTTTGTGTCGGTGGTCTCTGGTTCAATTCCCAGGGATGCTATGATATACAACGAAAGTCTTAACAAAGAAGAGAAATTAAGTTTCACCACGTGGCCTGGAATGTCTTCATCTAGATGCCTGCACCAGCTTATGCTGTTGTCCCCGAATACCACAACAGAGTTTAATTACATGTATTCTTAATCTATATTAATCTTTGTATTAGTTGTCTATGCCATTTTTCTGCAGAAACGAACGAGCTATAAATCACGAGTTTCCTAAGTAAAATTGTATTCACCTTTATTTCAGGTTGAAGAAAAATTAGCGATGGTGAGATCGGTTTTCTTACCTTTTATTTAAGACAGATAAATGGTGGTTTAGCAATGGCACATCTCCCTACTATACTTTGTTCCACTTTATGTTTTCAGAAAACTGACTGTATGACGCCACGTTTTCTTCCATTATGAGTGAAAAAAATCCGTAAACATCCCATTCGTAAACTCTAACAGTGAATTTGTTGAGTCTACAAGTGTGGTATCCACATGTTTTTGCATTCTTAGAGCAAGGAAACGAGTCGTCATCCAGTCAGTTTTCTGAAAACATAATGTGGAACAAACTATAGTAAGGAGTTGCTGGCATAATTTCTGCATGGGCAGTGTTACCAAAGGCAGACACAGAAAGTGAACTTGTGGGGGGGGGGGGGGGGAAGCGACGATTTTCGTTTTTATAGATTCTTCTTGTTTACCCACTTCTTGTACTAGAATTTTTGTGGTTGCCCGGGTATCGCACACCCCTTCCCGACACTCATTATCTCTATTTATTTATTTATTTAATTTCGGTAGTGCCACGAGAAAAAAGGGGCCAATGACAGTATATTGCGAGTTGTACTATATTCTGCAGTTGATTCCAGTACTGGCTGTTACAGTGCGGTGGATGAAACTACACCCCCGTGAGGAAATTATTGATAAGTTTGTGTATTTTAAAATAATTCCAGCTTTATTGTGCATGTACACTGCAAAAAAAAATTAGATGTAATATTTGTATCCGTTTTTAAGACGTTGTTGGCATCGTACAGTTAAAGAAAGATGCTTTGGCATCTTAAAATTTTGCACCCCTTTTTAAGATATTTTCGCCATCTTAGCAGTTTGACATCTTAAAACCCGATGCTTTGGTAGGCATCGTACATATCTGGCATTTTATAATGCTGACATCTTATAACATTGACGGCTCAGCCATCTTATTTTCATTTGTTTATAACATTGCCTGTTCATATCTGAGACTCGTCATCTTAGCTGCGAAACAGCCTGTGGAAGATGACGTATCAAACACAACACATCTTAGTCCTTATAACTTGATTTTAGACCAACGTAGGTCAACATCGTGTTAAGGATGCAATCAAATTGAATGTAAAATCTTGTTAGTCTCATGAAAAATGTGTTAAACGATTCTTTGACGTAGCAGTAAATCGTCCGAAGACTTCAAGAATAGTCACCAATTCCTTAAAATAATGTACGTTTAGTGCTGCAACACCAGTAAATCTAATAATGCGTCCCGCTAGCACTAATCAATGCTAATCAATGGTGTTTCGTTCTTCGTGTTTTTCACTTCAGTGCAAAGCTTGGACGACGCGTCTAGCATGCTACGTGAAACCGAGCGTTAAGTCTTCTATATATAGGAAGTTTTGTTAGCACAAAAGCTACGATAATTCCAGGTGTTCACGCTACAGCAAAAAGAGCGATAAGTGTTGGCGTACAAGCATGGTTAACGGTTTTTGTTTGTCATCTGCCCAGTGTATTCTCTTCGTTTTCAATGTATTTGCTCGATGCAATTTCTTGGTAAGTAGGTATAATGTATGTAAACATTATTTATACAAACAATATTTATACATTATAATATAAACATAATGTAAGCCTCAGCATGAACTTCCGTGTTAAACGTCAAACTTTGAACTCCTATAGTCTCGTCCAGAATTGACATAGACCAACGAAATTCGGTATTTGGGGTCGTGTCGCAATTATTTCACCACATTACAAATTTTAATGACGACCATCAAACCGTTCGGCGTCCACAGCATGGCCATTTCTTGTTGTTGTTGTTGTTGTTGTTGGGACTCTTTGCCCTCACCTGGAGACCGAACCACTGAACCGATTTTCAAGTTCTATAGCTTAAAACGTAGGTCTGGACAAGGCCTAGGGCCTTTCGCAGGCTATTTTAAC
>JAHWFP010144415.1:51780-77741 GCA_023313725.1 Lithobius niger
GCAGCTTTTAGTCTTCTGTGCAGCCGTACCGACTTTGTCCGTCCGTCGCTTTTTTCAACTTCGCAACGGTACCGGATAGAGATGACCACGGTTTACAACGTTAGATTCAGTTTGAGAAGTTAATTAAATAACATGGCAAATTAAAACATCGTTACTTCCTTATAGGTAATAGACTTCTTCGACCTAATTACATTAAATAATAACATTTGGTCGTCGAATTGAAATTCTAAGATAACACGCAATAAAAACAAATTAATTTAGCTTCGTTGAAATTAGTCTCGTCGCATCGTTGCATGAAGGAATAGGGTTACCATCGAACCAAATTCTCCATTAGGCCTATCTGCTACTTACAAAACTAAAACTGCATTTAAAAAAATTAGACCTAAAAAATGAAAATTAGGCCTAAAATCATGTTACCACGGCAACGTCAAGTTGCTACGAATGGCTGTTGGCTTCATCAACAGCGTCTTTCTCGTCACTTCCCTACTACCACTGATCTATATAGGCGACGTTGTGGGTTACGTTGTAACACTGTAACTGTGTGCCGGAAGGCGCACCGTTTTACAAAAAAATGAAAATGCTTACTATAAAATCCAAACCTCCGTCAGCTGCTACATACGAAATTAAAACTGTTGGTTAAAATTAGGCCTAAACTTGACAATTACGCCTAAAATGTAAAATAGGCCTAAAAGCTAACACATTTTTAATAGGCAATTGTAATGATTACTGCTTTTAGATTAGTATAATAGTGATCGCTGTTGTAGTGCGTGATAGAGGTGTGCGCCTCAACATTGGAATGCAGGAACAGCCCAGAAGACCAGTGCGACTAGGCAGTCGCTGTAGCCGCTTGTTTTATAGGGTGAATCAAAAGTCCCACTCCAGCAGCCGCCCTTTACCTAAAATTTCTTCACGCAGTGAAACCCGGTGGGATCTATCTATTTAATGGCTCTGCTGGCGTCGTTGACCTGAGAATGGTTGACCTTGACGTATTCTTTCAAGATCATCACGATTCCAACTTCCGAACTGTACTTCCTAGAATTGCAGGGCAATTTGGGAACGTGTAAAGAATTGTAAACCAATCCCAATGCATACAAATTGAATTGACTTCGGAACAGAATCGTACGATTTACGGGGCGGACAAAGTTTCCGGTCAAAACTGTGTTCCAGTACACCGGTGCAGGTTCGCACATGGGTGACCATCTGTGATGGGGCAAGGTGGCCTGATGGTTAGCATGACCGTCTCCAGTGCCAGAGGTCCCGGGTTCGAATCCGGTCTCAGACACTCCTGGCATTTTCGGGCAGAGAAGGGCCCTGTGATGTCTCGTGCTCATGTCGATTGTGGCATGTAAAAGAACCTAGGATTTCCGATAGGATTTACCTAGCAAAATTGACCCTCTCTCCTTCTGGCGCCATGACTAACGCTGGGTGCGCGTCAAAAAGCTACAGGGTGACCATCTGTTTGCATATTCCGTGTGTACAGCCGTGCAGAATTTACAACTAGGGTTGATTACCAGTAAATACTATCTCACCGAAACAAAACTTGATAAGGTCAAGGGTAAGGCAAACTGCCTGGCCAGGTTAGTGGTTAGCTTGATAGAAGAAGACATTGTGCTATGAAATAGACTAATAGTATGAGATCGTGCACTGCCGTCTAGTGGTTCGAAAACCAGTTATTTTAACACTGCAATCCACTATAGTTCAGTAACTGTAATGTTATTTTAAAATAGTAAAATAAAAATACGTATAAAAATGTTTAAAAAAAAAATTAACCCAATTTATAAGGTTAGTGTCCTCGAGCATGATAGGCTATTATTAAAATGCTGAATAAGGGCACCTTCATGGACCGCCCGCAACACTTAGACAGGACGCATGACACGGCGTTTGAAACCAATTTTGCTACCTATCAGTGTCAGCTTGTTTGTTTACGTCAAAAGCTCACGCGGAAAGGCACGAGCGAATCGTTCGTCCCGCACGCAGTTCCCCGATCTGTTTGAGTTAGAAAAAAGCCGTGCACCGTGTGGTGGGCTGCGGAAGCCGGGTCTGTTGAGTTGCATTCTGGGATAGAAAAATGGCGGACCAAATACTGTCGCTGGCGAGTGGCCACTTTGCTGCTTTCCTTGATGCAAAAGCCTACGCGTAATTTAATAACTGGCACGTGTATCGCTCTTGGTTGTTAAATGAGCCGACATCTCCCCATACCTGTTGTAAAAAATGGCAGCGGGGGAAATTAAAAATCTAGGGTATGATTCTGCTGAGGTCCCGGGTTCGTTTGCCACGAAAGAACGCAGGGGAGGTTAAGTAATTTACATCGTAATTTGCGTAGTCAGCTGACCAACTCAGCTAAAGATTACAATCAACGCTGAAATAGGCTATAAAAAATAACAAAGTTTAGATTCTTTATAATTTTAAGAGTTTGAGGTTAGACAAAAGATAACTTAAGTTAAATTTTAAAGAATCGGCGAGTTTTAGTGATTTTAAGACTATCTTTTAATCTAACAAGGCAACGCGACTTGATGACGAAAGTCTGCGTATAGGCGACAAGGTGAATGAATGACGTAATTACTCAAGTGGGCAAAGCTAAGCTACGCGAATGACGAGCGGGTGAATGAATGGCGTAGTTACGCGAGCACGCAAGACAAAATACAAGGCGAACTTAGGTAACGAAGAAAATATGGTTGGGAAAGCGAGGAGCAGTCGAGGTATGGGCGATCAGTAAGCGTATAATATCGGGCCAGGTGCTATACAAAAGTCCGATACATGTTTGTTCTAATACAACAACCACCAAGCTTCTCGTGCTGTTATATTGGCTTGTGCCACATTGTCTGATTCGCATAACGTCGTATTTTCTTGAGTGAGCATCGCGTTTCTCTTTAAAGGGATATTCTTCCCAGCGCCATTTTTCTCGATCCACCACATCAAGTATGGCCCCAAAGGTCTATTTCCTTACTACTAGTCAATCCCTTAGTAAAAATCCGTTTTAAAATGTGACGTTTAGATGATTTTCTGTTGAATAATAATTAACTATATTTACTGTGTCCCGCAGTATATGATGCTTTGCGCGCTTACAATAACCATGACGTTTCATCTCTGTGTGTGCATGTACTAATTTTCTGATAATTACCATGAGATCAAAAATCTAAAAGACTAATGTGATAAAAATATTAAAACTAATTATTCCAATAGATCGCTGAAGCAAAATTATAAGACACTAGCCTAGAAAATTATAAATTCTGATGTTAAAATACGAGAATCATTCCGGTTTGTGACGACAGAATCTTCAACTTGATGCTGTATCGTGTACTATTTCCAAAGCCAACCGAGACAGCAGCTACGTTCCTCGCTGCGAGGAACGCAGCTACCACCCCAGGCGATCTGCGCGCGGCTGTTATAAAGCAGGCGGAATGTTATTAGGCAGGCCGGGTGTACCTTTAAGCTTCCGCTCAAAACGGTCATAAACATAAAAGCGATCTGGAGCTCGCGGACTGCGGATACAATAGCTAACACGCGGCTGGGCGATCCGCATGTTTTTCTATAAGGTGTAAGCTATCGGCGTCCGCTTAGGCTTTGTCTTTTCTCCATGAGCGCGCCTTAACACGCTCCAACGATAAAATAGCTTATTTGTTTCGTAGATGCAGGCTTTCAGAGTTGAGCTGAATTGTTTCAAAGTAAGCTGCTACAGTCATTGCGTGCGCGACCGTTGATACTCGGTAAATTAACAACAATCACAATTGAAACAATTATAAAGACAATGTGCCTCATCTTGTTGCGGAATGTGGCATTGTCGACGGTTGACTTTCGTTGATAAGCGACTAAAATTTGTGAAAAAACTAATGACTAATTCACCAATATGAAAATGTTAAGGATTACTCAGTTGAGAGATTACGTTGTGACCCTCAACCACTACTATAGCCATAAGTTCAAAACTACTGATAAGTCTAAAGCCTTATACTTTAGGAAAAGCACTTACCGGTGCACAGTACCATTTGCAAAAAAATGTGTATGGAGTACGTAACAGAGAATACACTGTACCAAAACTTTTTAACAGCTTTCCTGAATATTTACTTAACGTTGAAAAATTAAGGGAATTGAAAAGGACGCTTAAAGCACATATGTGCCTTCAAAATATTTAAAGATGAACCTTCACTTTTTCTTCTCCTTTCACATAAAACTTTGTACCTTTTTTTGCTGTAGTTATCAATTTATAATATCTTTGACCCACTCTGTCTTTAACTATGGACTTGCTTGCATTTACGTTATTGCCTTATACTTTCTCACCATATTAGTATTATTATTAAGTTACTTTTTTCAATTATGTGAAGTATTGTTGAAATATTAAGAATTATTGAATATTGTAGACTCCTACAAGTTTGACATAACAAACTTCGAGTCAATATGCAATAAACTATCATTCATTCAACAAAACAAAAAAAAACAAAAAACTTGCTTACTGAATGCTGGCTTTCTCAGTGATTGGTTTTTTTTTTTAGAATTCAATCAACCTTCGTTGTGACCTTTCTGGGGCTATAAACCAAAGTAACGGCGGGAATGTTTTGACTTACCCGAGATGAGAAGGGGAGAAAAGGAGGAGAAAGAAGGGTAGGAGGGAGAGAAATCACATTTTGAGGGGTAGGGGGGCGATCCTCTTCGGGAGGGGGGAGGGGGTACATTAAAACCGGGAGAAACGACGTTCGGCAAATTCAATTATCGTGCAGCATGCACGGGTCCGTCCAGCTTGTGCTACTTAGTTTACAAAGACTTCACGAAGTGGGTAAAAACAACGTCACACACGACGTAAAGTTTTTGACGTGTGGCCGGTCTTGTGCGCTCGATGCACGTTTCATTCTGGTTGCATGTACTAGAATACTACTATATCGTACACAATTTGCTCGTGCGCTAGTGAAACATGTGCTAGTACCACGACGACACCAGTGGATGAGAAGTCCGAATTGCTCGATTGAAGCTTGAACGTTAAATGCGAGTGGCCAGAGTACGCAATGGCGCAACTGGACTGAGTCAGCAAACGATGACCTTCGATGTCTTACTTTGATTAGCTAATAAGCTGGAATGTTGCACAAAATGAGTTATGTCAGCAAACCTACGCCAAGGAGAGGTAGGAGAGGAGGGTAGGTTGTTTTCTTAATCCCTTTTCCGAATATTTCACTAGTATTCTTACCAGTATTCTTACCAGTATTCTTACCAGAATGAGGAGAAAAGGAGAAAGAAGGGTATAGGAGGGAGAGAAATCACATTTTGAGGGGAGGGGGGCGATCCTCTTCGAGAAGGGGGAGGGGGTATTTGGGGGGGGGGGGTGCAGGGTGCAGTGAAAAAATCTTTTTTTTCTCGGAATTCTGAATAGCTACCGGCGTGGAAAAGTTGCCTTTTAGTATCGTTATCACCAATAAAAAATTTCATCACTCTAAGTTGATGGCTTGAGGGTCAACCAGGGGCTTTAAGTTTAGCATTGTTTAACATAGGCGAAATAGCCGAAAAATGAATAATTATTATTTGGCAGGTTTAAAATTCAGTTTTAACATTATCTCGTTTCATGCTGTCAAGAATCATCTGCAAACATGCCAGATTCACAAAGAATTTAATTTTTGTTAAAAAATGTGGGTATAGTTTGACACTGAAAACGGCCCAAAATGGCGTTTTAGCCTATTTTGGCCCATAACTGCTTAATGCACATTATCGTGCAAGAAAAACTATTTCTTGCAATTATATTTACCTTCGATACGCACTGTGAGTATCAAATGAGATGATTTTAAAATTAAATTTTAAATCAGTTAAACTATTTCATTTTTAATCAGTTAATCAGTTTCATTTTTTAGCCATTTCGCCTATGTTAAACAATGCTAAACTTGAAGCCTCTCGTGGACCCTCAACACATCATCTTAGAGTGATGAAGAAACTTTTTATGTGTGATAGTGATACTAAAAGTCAACTTTTCCATACCCTAGCTATTCAGAATTCTGAAAATAGTTATTTTTTTCACTGCACCCTAATACAAAGAATGCTTTGTTTATTCACATTTTTTTTTTTAATTTTCAGACGATGACTTGCGCGAAACAATAGCATCTATGAAAGAGGAAATGAAAAAGTTTGCAAGCAAGCAAGAATTAGAGAATATGGGCATCGAGTTACGAGATGCACGAAACAAAATCGATGATCTAACAGAAGTAGTATCAACATTAGAGGAAAAAGTCGAGGAGCTGAAACTCGAGGGCCTGGGTAAGTGTGTCACAGGTTTGTGTTTCTCCACACTCCCTCCTTTCTTGAATCCAGCACATTTATTGTTTACATGGTTAAAGCGAAGAGATGGAAATTTACCGTTGTTTAGGGCTACAACTCACTTATAACTTTCGAATTCCCAGGAAATTGGATTAATTTTACGTATGCGTTTTTGAGAACTTTGGTGGTAAACAACTGTACGACCCACGGATAACAATTAACTGCCATTCACTGATAGAGTTGTACCAACGAGTGTGAAACGCTTCCATTTATGTGAATCGACATGCATCTACGCACGTCATTTTTGGACACGTTAACTTCTGCAAGTTAACTCCTATGTTCTGTAGTTTTTTTTGTTTTTTTTTGGGGGGGGGGGGGGCGGCTATTGGCAATAGAACGTGGTAAACGATGCACATGTTAGGAGTTATTCTATATTTCGCATTAATTTAAGCATCGATACAGAAGCCTTGTCAACATGTCAAACTCTCTGCTAAGTCTAACGATAATCTACACAAGTTCACATAAGCCTTACCACAACACGAACCATATTTATGTAATTAAAGGACGATCTCATTCAAACTTTTTTAGCTTGTGTATAGACGCCAAGGTTGGGGGCGGGGGGCGCGTTGAGTCTGCTTGACGAGTGTGTCAGATAGTAGGCAACGATTTACAAAACAGTCCCTTGGCGGAATAGTTGATCTAAGCAGAAAGTGAAAGATAAATAAATAAGTACTATACTGTACGAGTTTTTAGAGCAAAGAGTCTACTTCATGTTATATAAGTTCCAAAACTCCAATTACTTTAATTTTCTCAGACGCAATGGTTTCACAGTACATACAAAAATTTTATTATAAGTCTGTAAGTAGATTACACTGGTATTTATAATTTTTATTTTTTTATCTCAATCTGAAGGAAGACCGTCAGGTCCTGGAATATCCGCTAAAAGCACAGTACCGATTGGTGAGTATTGTACGTGACTGTATTGTGTGACTTAACAGGTTATGTGTGTTGTGTGTTACTTGTGTTCGTAAACAACTGTGTCTGATTATGCATTGATGTTAAAATGTAACACATCCACAAAATTAAAAAGTGAATTTGCTATCGTTCTCCAGTAATCTCCAATGGCTGTCTTGAAATCAGTGGCCATTTTTGAGATTATGTTTATCTTCGTCTGATTTCCTTCAAATTAAGATCGTAGGCACTAATTTGTGATACCAATTGAAACAATGAATGGGTCATCGTAAATAGTATTCTCTAATGGCCACCATCTTGAAATTCGGTAGTCATTTTTAAACTGTGCTTACGATCGCCGGATTTCTTTGAAATTTAGAATGGAGACGAAATAGTTGATACCAAGCGAAACAGTGCACGTGCGATCGTCAAAATTAATCTCTATTGGCCGCCGTCTTGAAATCTGGCAGCCATTTTGGAATTGTATTTATAATCGTCTGATGTCCTTAAATTTAGAATGTTGACGGTACAGTTGATGCCAGTTGAAACGATGAATGCGCCGTGGTCATTATTAATCTGCATTGCCCGCCAACTCGCCATCAGGCTGCCATTTTAAAATTATCGCATGATTTCCTTCACACATTAAAGTAAAAACGTGAAACACATTTAAAAAAAGTTAGTTATACTTTGTTTTTTGGGTGACTTGTGCGTTTTCTCATTGCACGCAGTGCCGTCACTTGCAGTGTTTTATAGTTTACCTGCAAATCTCAAAGGAACACGTAATAATAAACA
This sequence comes from Lithobius niger, assembly GCA_023313725.1. Lineage (NCBI taxonomy): Eukaryota > Metazoa > Arthropoda > Chilopoda > Lithobiomorpha > Lithobiidae > Lithobius > Lithobius niger. Next base: position 59,752 of record JAHWFP010144415.1, read on the forward strand.
AAAACGGAATGTTAAAATTTAAAGAGTAAGTGTCTAAAAGTAAAACCTAGAAGGAACACGGACATGCTGTGAGAGTATATAGGGACTAGGCGTACAATTTGGTCAGTAAGAGTCTGTTAAACATTAGACCATCATTATGCGATGGAAAGCTTCCATCCTTAAGTATAGGAAAGCAATAAAAGCATTAAGTACAGGAAAACAATAAAAGCATTAAGTACAGGAAAACAATAAAAGCATTCTGACGAAAAACTGTAAGAGATCCTCCTGTAAAGCCCCATGCGATTATCCAATGGTAGTGAAGTGTTCATTTCCTCCTTTGCTTTAGGTTGAATTTTTTTTTATTAGTTTGATGGCATGACAGCGTATTCCCAGTAGAAGAGCATTTTTGTTGTCAACAATTACCGTAAATATACGAAATTCGTATAAAGATAGCCAAATATTCGAAAACATCAAAGTCAAATGTTTATTTTTTTAAGTTCTTCAAAGATATTCTAAGCACAAAAAATCTACTACATCCGTACACACACTTGCGTCCGAATGGGCTAGAATTATTTAAATAAAAGTTTGATGTACAAAATTGTGGCAATAAGTCATTATCAAGTCCAGTGGTAGTGAGGTGTGCATTTTCTGCTTTGTTTTAGGTTAAAATAATTTTTGGGGGGAGGGAGGAGGGGTTGGTAACATGGCTGCGTATTCAAAGCAGAGAATTGCTTGTCATCAGTTTCCTTGTGTATGAAATTCGTATAAATATAATCAAAAATTCTAAAGTCAAACTTAACAAGTCACACAAAATTTGTGTTCTTAAAGTTCTTTAAACATTCCAAGAACAAAAAAAAACCTGCTACAGTCGCTCATACATACGTTTTGTCAAAATAGGCCAGAAATAGTATAGTTAAAAAGTAGTAGATTTACAAAATTACCTTACTAGTCATTAAGCTGACCAATGGGTAGTTAGGATTTAATGCTTACCAGCCTCTTACTGACAAGATTTTACACCTAGGCCCACATTATCAAGCTTGTTCGTGTTCCTTCCAGGTTAAGACGTTTAGAGACTTATTATTAACCTTTAGCATTCCGATTTTGTTTATTAATATTAGCCAAATTTCATCAAGAACGTTTCCATTGTGGTGCGCCATGTGGCGGCAAAGGTTTTAATCACGTGATCAAATTGGCCAATAGTGTGCTGGGTACCAATCACACCACGTAACTATCAGATATAGTTACCTAAAACGTAACTATCAGATATACACGTAGCTGTTATTACCGGATTCGTAGAAATACGTGGAAGTCCTTACAGTTTATTATAAAGCTGACTTATTCTGATAGTAATTGGATCCAGCCCAATTATCACCAGAATATGAGATCGAACAAAAACCTCATAAGCTGTCAGCAGCTTTTGTTCTTTACTACCCTGATTACTCATCCTTAACTGATACCATGGCTAATGTTGGTTAACTGTGATGTGACCTCAGTTTGGACCACATATTTGGTACCATCCACATTCCACAAGGGTTTGTAGGACTTCTTTCTGAGGGTAAACTTGGTAGGTCTCTTTGCCTTTGAGGGTTTTGTATGATTATTTGTACAAAGACGGCATTTCTTATTGTCTTCGAAGCTACTATGGGTCTTCTACGTATTCAGCTTACATTACCTTCTCCAAAAGTAAACCTTATTCCCAAGTGGCTCGGCTTTCGTGATTACTGGGCGGTGTATGATCTGGTAAGGGTTTGCTCCAAAATAAATTTACCATCCATCCAGCTAGCTTTCGTGGTAGCTAGCACCACACAATTCGGGCTGTTAAAGGCACTGTCAATGAATGGGACTCGACCTGTTGCCGTAGTTAAGTTGCCGAGAAGAAGTGGTATTGGCCCGTTTACGAATTGGGCACATCAAACTTACTCATTGTTCCTTTGAGGGGGTATTCTTCCTGAATGTCATTTGGTGTCGACAACCACTTACGGTGCGTCACTTGCTTGTTGATTGTCACTGTATTGAAGGTATTCGTCGCCATTTCCGTCTGCCGCGAGACTTAACGCCGATAAGTCTGTCCTCCTGTCCGGGTTTTTTTTTAATTTTTGCAGGAGATACATATCTATCTATTGGGTTTGTTTAACACCGCTGTAATGTGTGGCGCAGTAGCAACCCGGACCATTTCACTGTGACTGAGGTTAGCATTTACGATCTTGCTGTCGACGCTCCATTACGCCTGACTCCCCCACACAGTTCCTCGCAGAAAATTGTAGACGATACATATAGGCACCCAATTTTAAGGCAATATCTGCTGATGATCTCGCAGTACGTCGGTATACGACTTGTTGTTCCTTCATTTGTAATGTATGAACATCCTGTTTATACTTGATTACTGTTTAGTCAGTGAAATTGTAGTTGATACTATTTACTTATCCCAAAACTCCCTCAGAATAAAAAACTAATAGTTGAAAAAAGTACAACATTTGAAGAAAAAATGTTATCACCATCTTCGTAGGTAAATTACAAAACCCTAAGATTAGATGCATTAACAAAAAAGAAATAAATAATGTGCAAAAAATCGGGAAATATTGCTAACCCTCAGTTAATCAGTGCGAAATTGTATCTGTTCCATGATAAAATACCCTCTTCCACAAATTTACAGAACTGACAAGGAGAATACTACAAGGAAAATGTGTAGTATTCCCAAAATTTCCACTGATATGACCATGGGTATATAAACTTCCGCAGGTAACACTTTATAATATGTCCCTGATAATGTTTCAAAACTGAGTCACGTTGAAGATCCAACACAAAAAACAGCAATAATCTTTCATTTCTGCATGCATTCAAATAGTTCTGTAAAGGTTTTTAATTACACTTAAAGTATTTTATAATTTTGGTGCCTATTTAACTTCTTACTTGTTTCGCGGGATGTTTATGACTTTAAAACAATATTTCTAACTTTTATTTCACAGATGACTCATCACCCGAGACAATATGTAAGACATGGACACCGTACAAAAAGGAGGCCTGTCTGGCACTGCTGAGGAACCAACTAAAAACGAAAGCAGAGGCATTAGACATTTGCCAAACGAATAGTGAAATGAGTCCATGCCATCCGTTGCGAATCAAAACACTGGAAAAGCAGTCGTTTATTACTAATTGGCTATTTGGAGAATTAGGGAATACTCATGACGTGTGGTTGGATTTGAAGTGGTTAGAAAGGGACACCTTTGTTTGGGGAGACGACACTCCACTTGATTTTACAAACTGGGCTGACGACTTGGATGATCCCGGTCCAAAGAAATGTGTTCGGATGGTTTCAGGTGACGAAGCAGGGGAAACAGCCGGGACGTGGAAAAAGGAGCGATGTGACCGACCTAATTTGGTCGTTTGCGAGCGAGCACCCCTGTGGGAATTTTCAGTACTGATGTATCTGGAACTAAGGCGCAAAATCACGTATTTAGTAAACAATCCTGGTAAGTTTTCAATTTTATTCATATCGAAGAAAAGAATTGTTGAGTCAGTATATGAATTTGCATTAGAGCCAGCAAGATTGCGACAGGTGGGTATAATTGGTTCATTATTGACGAATTTAGCATGACGGTGTTGGGATAAAGATAGAGGAGGGGCGTGACGAATTTGGGTCCCTACAGTTTAGAGATGTCTGGTGACCACCCTTACGCCACATTTACCACCACTACGCCATGACATTTTGTGCACAAAAGGCCCGGGATATAGGGAAGGATTGATTTAAACTAACTTTCCTCTTTAAAGTATGCAGTGATCATGATTCACTTTGTCGCAGATAGAAATTGGTTTTGAGCCACAGTGCAATGACGTAGGTGCCAATGCCTGATAACAGAGCTACCTGTAGTAGCTATCTGTACGACGGACATCAAATGGTTAAATGCGTGCAGACATGTAATTCGTGACAAGATGAAGCATTTTTCCTGACCAAACAGTTTTCCCTGACGCATCTGAACTCTCCTAATTAAATGTTTGGATACAAGTCACTGAGCCAAAAAGGACTCCGAGTTGAAATGTCAGTTTATTCTAATTTTCTAGCTGTCAGAATGCAGAGCCAAATAGCTGCATAAACGCCCCATGACGCTCCTAATACTAAACAGAACAAAACAATTTGGAACTGTAAAATACAGCACCGTATTCGATTTAAAAAAAAGTTACACTGCCACCGTACAGCGTTTGTGTAGCAAAATTTTCAACCCATTTACTTGAACGCATTTATTTTTAAAGGTTTCCCGAAACCGTCAAACATTCGCACCTGAAAGAAAAAAAAATACTGTAGGGAGTTTGACTGGGTGGATGTTAATGTAGTGAGCAAAAGACTGTGAAGGTTGAAAGTTATTTAGAGCAGATTCATTGCTTATAGATGTTTTAATGGTCAATATTTTAGATGGTTGCACTCGCCTGCCACGACACAAATCCCTGCCTTAAACTGATGTGAATAGTGAGGAATTGTTTGCGGCATGATGTTACGTAAATGGGGACAATTCGGGAATAATTACTAGTTACCGATCTAAAATAAACAACTTACGATGGCTGCAGTTGAATTGGAATGAAGGTGGGCTTGGGACTACATTGTCACGAACGTAACAGTTAAGCAATTACAATTTGTCGGCTAGGCAATGCACGAGTTTACATTGTTGTTGCACGAGAATACATTTGTTGACAACAGTAAAATGCCTGGAAAGAAGGCAGATTGCGCGATAGGTCTCACCTGTAAGGCCAATTGTGGTACACCTGACGTTAGCAACAGTACGATAGGGTCCAACATTGACGAAGGTACAAGCAAAAGCTGGGACCAATCTCTACAATACCATAATGGTTTAAAAATGAAAAAAAATACCACTGATTCAAAATTTTGTATGACAATACCATCTAATGGCGGTTAATATCGTGTAAAAGAGAATGTAAATCAAGTCTCCTGCCTGTTTAATACAATTTGTATCTCGACCTTTAATGAATTTTGCTGCTGTTTACAATTAATGTAAATTGTTTGTCTTACACTGAATTCTTATTAATGTAATTAATGTATTGAACTATTACAGAAGTTTTGCTATTCAGAAATTACCATGAAAGAAGAAGATAAAAACGATATCGGATAAATGATTATGCACAAATTTGCACGAAAAGAGAGCGAACAAAATATGAGAAGGAATGGAAGGAATGGAATTTTACTAGGAATTTTAATAGAAGGAATGGAGTTTTACTAATAAAAAGTTAAAATTAATGAATAATGATTGCATAAAATTAAAATTTTAAATGGAGTAAAAACGAATTGGGTATAATATTAATATTATAGACAACCAAAAACACATAAAAAATTATTCGCTAAACAAATAAAAAATCAATTACAGCAAATGAAAAAGACAATATGATCGTGTTAGGTGTCATAAATATAGACATTCTTAAAATGGAATAGACGAACATCAAAACAAACAAGTCTGAAACTTAAGAACTAAACCTTGCATTGTTAGGTTTTGAACATAAAATAAACACAGTAACAGGAGAGAAAATGAAAAATTTCACAAGTATTGGAATGACAAATTTAACTAAATTTAACTAAATTTATTTGACGGTTAGTAACAGTGCATGACAAGAAGGTTAGCCAAGGAGAGGGTGCATCAAACATAGTGGGGATTGGCAATGTTACTCTAAAAGTATACAGGTCGAGGATACTGAATGTAGGATAGATTTAAAAGACTTTCTTTACATACCAACATTCTGTAAAAACTTAATCTGTGTTGGTTGCATAGATCAATCCCTACACCACATTGATATTTACCGGGTGTATATGTGTGTGTACATGACAACCTCGGCGCAATGGTGTTGTGTGGTAGACGTTTAAGTAATAAGTTGTGCAGTGTATGCAATGTTAAAATGGCCTCAGGTAAAATAAGCATAAAGTAAAGACCGTAAACATGTCTAGGCCTATAAGCGCCATTGGACTAGAAAAATTACATTCCATATTTGGCCATTTGCATGTTGAGGGTCTGTTTGATTTACAACAGTCAAATGTGGTAGATGGTATTCATCTCGGGGAGAAGCATAAAATCCTACAATGTGATGTGTGTAATATTACTAAATCCATTAGAGCCAGTTTTAAGGGTTTGGATAGGGTCAAAAGCGCTAAACCCCATCGAACTACTGCACATGTATGTATGGGGTCCCAGCTGCACCGAATCTCTCGCGAAGCAGTCGATATGTGCTCTCAATCATAGATGACAATACTCGTTATGTGTGGGTATTCCGAATAGCTCGTAAGAGTGATGTGTTTCAAACCGTTGTTGAATTCCGTACAAAATGTGAAAGCCAATGTAATGTGAAGATAGTCAATGTCCGAACGGACAGGGGAATGGAATTCTGTTCAGGAGAGTTTTGTAAATATTTACGTGGGTTAGGCATCTGGTACCAATGCACAAATGCATAGTCGCTAGTGGAGTGGCCGAAAGGTACAATAGGACAATGGTTGAATGGGTACGATCTATGTTTTACGAGTCGTCTCTACCACGTTACTTATGGGCAGAGCTGATAGTAACCTTTACCTACCTAAGGAATAGGTACCCCACTCTAAACTTGGATTTCAGGTTCCCTATACGTTGTTATTTGACTGGTGGGTCTCCATTAGGAATTTACGTGCCCCTGGCTCGAAGTGTTATGGCCACTGTACTAAACCTGGGAGGGACAAAAAAACTAGACATGAGAGCATGGAAGGGAGTTTTTCTTGGCTATGCGAATGACACTGTGGGTTATCGTGTGTGGAACCCCCAACAATGTATTAGAGACAAAACATGTTAAAGTCGATGAGAGTAGACTGTGCCATGATAAGATACAGTTTTCAAGGGGGTAGTCATCGACGTCAGTCACAGGGACAAATGTCTCACTTCAAAATATGAAGACAGGGAAGTAACTATCTCAGAGTCAGACAAAGAATCTAATCATACATTAAGTCCCGAACCTAAAAGGAGCCAGATAGCGATAGATGACAACCCCAGCACTTATTCCCAAAATATGAGTACTCGGAAAGGTAGTCTTAACTCATTAAACCCCGTGTTAGCCCCATTAAACCTTGATTGTTGGAGGAGGAAACAGGTTGTTCGTAAATCGGGACAAACTGCAGGAAGGATAGACGTGTATTATTATAATCCTGAAGGGGAAAGATTTAGGAGCCTTAACTATATCAAAAAGTTTTGTATTGGGCGGAGTATCCATTATGAACCAGTGTTTGAGTTTAAGGGGTGCCAAGCTCCAGAAAGATCAGAGGACGCATCCAGTGTTTATAGTGATGCTGAAGCACATTTGTGTATTGTAGAACACACAAGTTATGAAGAATCCTTAGCCTCTACACAACTGATGGAATGGCAATCAGCGATGGAAGACGAAAACACTGCATTTTAGAAACGTAACGCATTTACAGAAGTCGCAGTAGAACATAGTTCTAAAGTGTTAGGATGTAACTGGGTATACAAAGTTAAAAAGAACGTTGGTGGAAGTGTAAGAAGTTTCCGCTCATGCCTAATCGCACAAGGTTTCCGTCAGATGAATGGAGTTGACTATGTCGAAGTGTTCAGTCCTGTAGTAAATTTTTCCCTAGTACAGTTCTTCTTTGTCTTGTTAGTTTCCATACTGAAATGGACGGATGTCCATCTAGACATTAAAAGTGCGTATTTGTATGGCATATTGAATACCAAAACTTTTTTTGGAAATCCCTAAGGGTTTCAGGACAGCGTTAAATCGAGATAAAGTGTGGCTGTTACGCGGGGCTGTGTACGGTCTCTATCAAAGAGGAAGGCTGTGGTATCAAGAGCTGGATACAACACTGATTGGAATGGGGTTCACAAAATTCCTAGGGCTGAACTGTGCTTATTGTTTTGGTATAGATACTGTGTTATTATTTTATGTTGACGATTTAATATTGTTTGCTAGGAACAAAATCATTGAAGACAAACTCATAACATTGTTGAAAAGAAAATTCGAACTTGTTTTTTTAGGACAGGTAAAAACCCTGTTAGGTGTCGAGTTTCACTGGCTAAATGGTCAAGTGGTCATAAATCAGCAGTCGTACATAAAAAAATTGCAAAAACATTTAACACGACTGATACCTGTAAGGTATGTGTCAGCAAGCACATTTGTGCAAATGTGCCGTGCAGAAAATGAGGAAAAGTTGGATATTCCGTACAGGTCTTTAGTGGGTAGTTCGCTATATTTAGCATCAAAGATCAGATCAGTTATATTAAGTGTTATTAAAATTTTTGTCACAATATAACAATGCTTTTACACAGATGTATGTCAAATTGTTTCTAAACATATTGCAATACGTCATCTGCACAATGCTATTAACCGGTCAAGTGTAACAGGATCAAATTTGTATGGGTATGTTGATGCCTTTTGGGCATCCGATCAAGACGATCGAAGGAGTTTCAGTGGGCATATTATGTACTTAGGGGGAATCCCGTTATTATGGGATGCAAAAAGCAAAGCATGGGGTATCTCAGTACAATGGAAGCCGAGTTTATAGCCATGGCACAAGCTGCTAAAGAACTACATCGGTTACATAGTTTTAAGTAACTGTGTATTAGCATCTCAGGCACAGAGATGCTAATAAACACATAGACATCAAGAACCTGATTTTACGGGTACCTTAACTTGGAGAACGTCTCCACTGATTTAAATATTGCAGACCTACTTACAAAATGGTTAATGTGGGCAGGTTAAACAGGCTATGTGCTGCTATTTTTCAAAGTTGCAGTTAGGGTATGTTTGTTACCTATAGTGGTGTTGAATATGGAACTATGAACTGTGAAAGTAAGACCTTTCAGATGCTATAAGACTTTGCTATAATTACGTTATGAAAGTTCAAGGATATTGAGGGCAAAGACTCATTTGTTGTGCAAGAATTTGTTGTGCGTGTTTGTTTATTATCACCATTTCTAAAAACCTAAGCCATTCTTGTCACACAAACTTTGTTGTGGGCTAGGCCTATTTGTAAGATAATGTTTCTAATGTTATTCATAATGATTTTTATTAAAAACAAAGATATTATTAGTACATTTGTTTAAAGGAATGTTTTTCTGGACGGAGCGACCAATTACCCTTGGAATGTGCAGATGAATTAAGCTTGTTAGCTCGGCAGTTTCCCAGGCTGATCGATCGCTTTCGTCAGGCACTTCTGTAGCTGGTGTGGCGTTAAGCCGGAGTCCGCAATGGCTCCTTACAGGCTAAGGAGTGTCTGGTAACTCTCTTGTAAATTGTGTCTTAGAGTGTTGAAACTTAAAACTGCTGTTTGTCAAAACCGCATACTATGTCGATGCCCTTGAAAAAATGGGTTGACATATACTCAGATGGTGTGTCAGTTCTTTGTGGACTTGAAATTCTACAACATCACTGCCACAAGCTATCACACCACTTCTTGACTCACTAAGACTTTGACTGGGTGCTTCAGGACCCTCTTCGGCACACACACCTACATTTGGGCCCACTCTCTCAAGAGTGGCACGCTTTATTAACCTTAAATCAACTGCACTGTCCCCAAGGCCACACCACCACTTACTTCACCAAGCACTTGCCCTTCTACTGAAACCTCACTCTCCATCCTGGAAAAACGATTCTGGCTTGTTGCAATCTGCTTGGGAGAGGCAGTGGACTCACAACGCCGATCGTGAAACCGACACCGAGATCGCCGTTAGGTTTGCCATACTTCAGACATTTCCACCCAGCGCGGCACTCACTATTGGTCTATCCATCCCAGCAATCCCCTCACCGGTGGGGGCACTCACCATAGTCAAGTGCGCACAAGACGCTTAACACGTCAGAAATAGTTGACAAACTTTGTAAAACACCACGCCACAGACATGCCATACATGACCACACAGACCACGACTTAAGCAGTGCGGTGGCCTGTCCATAATGGCCAGCAAACCAGCACTACCATGCTCTCCTACTATGTCCAGCACATTTCCACCACCACCGAATCTTTCAGGCGAAGAACACCATATTTGAAACCAGTGCAACAATGTCACCTTCTCTCCAATGAGTGGAATTCATGGGAGAGGCCCACCAATTCTCCATAAGACGCCAAAGCCTTCCTGGTCTAGCAGTCTGGCACATCGAGCAGCAACCAATACAGTTTGAATTTTAAGGCATGGTCCTGCAAGTCATACGAAGCCCCCTGATCGCCCCCAACTCGCAGACTACCTGCCTGCTTTAACAGTAACTTGGACTCCCTATCAACAAATTGGACCTGGAAGGCATTACTGGCTTAGAGCCACCCATCCCAATAATGGGTGCAGGTCAATGATTACAGCCAGCGCATTCCTTATGTCGTAAGTGCTGTATGTGTGACCTGCCTTGTCGGCAAGGATCACCAGCGATTTCTTGACTGACAGATTAGATAAGCATCCACGATATAACTTCTGTATCCAGGCCAGGTCACGCGGAACATCTTCCTGACCCAGACTGCACATACCACATATCCATCTGCATCCAAATCATCCGCCCTCCACTTGACGCAACCACTTCGACATACGTTGGTTTTTGTCTAGGTCTTTGGCCAGCAGAATCATGTTCATCCACTGCCCGACATTACACACCATCAGTCACAGTTCCTCTTTGCCCCACATCTCGGGCTCCATCAACAGTTACCTCCATGCCAGATGCCCCATTGTTTAACTCCACCCCATTGTTGTTTGTTTCCTCCATTGCATTTACTCATACCGAGTCATCTAAAATATCTGCACCTACAACACCATACAAAAATTGAAATCCTGTCCGTCAAAACCTACACTTTCCTCCAACTGCCACACCTTCACATACTTCTCAGTCGATATAGTACCCCTAACGATCTCGGCCTGGGTCAAAATTCCTTTTCGTTTTAGAGTTAGTAAGGCCCGCCTCACTAGAAGGGCAATTTTATAAACGATCCAGTAGTCTGATTTTCCTGCAATTGAATAGGTTGTGCAGATGTTCTGCTTAGTTGCTTACCTTCCCAAAAGCAGTTCCATTTGTGCGGCGTTTTTCTGTTCCTCTATTTTTGATTTGGCATGCCCGTTACATTTTACAGGGCATGCATGGGCCTTTTGTTGGTTTGGAAGGTGGAAGGCTTCCCTGGAGTGTATTCCTGCAACAGTGTGTTCCTGCTGTAGTCAATTCCAGCAACAGTGTGTTCAGAGGTTTCTCGTGACTGTGTTAGCTTACTCTTGGTCATTGGATGTCCCGTTCACTTGCTACATTTGTGAGATGGTTATTCTGTTCTTCTGCTTCTGTTCGGCGCTTTCTTTACGTTATGTCACTGACGAGGAACATTACGCCACTTTGCTAGTTTCTAGGGTAGTTAGAAAGTAGCATGATGTAGGTTAAATGTGAGCGCTCGGTGTAGGTGACCTGTAGGCTCAATAAACATAACCCTAAAAATAAAGGTAGGTGCGTCGGGCAGGCCGGTGTAGCTGGTGTTGTAATGTAGTGTTAGACTGCAGAACAGAGACAGGGGTTCTGACCTGTGATTTATCTTCAGTGTCTATGTTAGGCCTAAGTTGGTCCCCTGAATTTGTCCTAGATTTAAACCGCGTATTTCTTGTATTCCCAGCGTTTTGTCTATTCCCAGTATTGCCCTCCTGTATTTGGCATAGCGCTGAGAGCATGTGGGCTTGGGCCTTTCGGCTTTTCAATACGTCAGTAATCAGTAGCTTAATGCACTTAACACAATTTAAACAATTTGAACGGTCCAGCTTAGATTTCATTATAGGTATGCATTCGTTTGTTAATACAATTTTTTGTCGGTTCATTAGCAAAATTAACAGTCAATGGGATACAAGAATCAGTAAAATGGCGCGAAATGGGAGGAGTGACATCAGACGTTTTGCGGTATGCCGATCCGTCTCGCAAAATCTCGCACCGTTTCTCGGGCTGCTTCTCCATTTATAAATATTTTGAACCAATTTGGTGTATTGGCCTCACAGAAAAAGCACAATAAATATTTATTAAAATCCGTCAGATCAGAAATCTGAGTCGCATTTATAAGCACGAAACTTGTTTTTTGTTTAGGTTTGGGGTTGGGCAATTTAGGCATTTTTTATACCCCTGTTTACAGACCACATCATTTGCAAAACAGACGCCACACACATCATAAGGTTTACAAACTGAAAACATAAAAAATACATACACAAAATGTATACGTAATTACTTAACGTAACTAGAATTAACATAGAAACCCTTCAAACAAAAACATGGCAAAAAAAACTGCATTAACCAGAAGTTTGCTTGTTTCATAAATTAGAAGTGCATACAAACCACTCATACGAAAGAGATCTAAAGTATAAAACAACAAACATAAAGAAATATTAAAAGAAGAGCATGTATAATACACAAATTAAGCGTGCAAACACACACACACTTAAGTCATATTGGAAGAGTTGTCGGGCAGAGAGTGTACCAATTCAATTCGATTGCCACCTCCTGCGCCATGATACTGACAGTATTTTGACATTCCTCGTGTAATTTCTCAGTTCAAATCAACAGACTTCAGTCATGCTGCTTCGTAGTTCGGGTCAAAATATCAAGTTGGTCCTTAAAGAGCTTAGGTTTGGAAACATCGAGATGGCATCCTTGCAGTAAACTTGTGGATGTATCTATGATTTAAGATGTTTATTGCGTCTACAGGATCTAGTTATTTCTCGATTCGTTGTTGTATACACTGTTATGTTACCTAGGCTCATAAGAATCAACAGGTTTTTTTTTAAAGCAGTTGATATTGATAAAAACACATGAAGCACTACACATTGAACGAGCAATGTTTCCCAATATTCGAAGAAATAAAATTGTCTTCATTAGCAAAGGAGAATAAAAAATAAAATCACATGGAGTTTTCACATGGGGGCGGCCATATTGGATGACGGATGTGTGCATAGGTATAATGGGAGTTTGGACCAAGGAGATATCAAAGTGGGGGAGGGAAGGTGTGAAGTATAAAGGTAAAGAACAATAAATACCGTCATAACTTCCCTCCCCCACTTTGATATATCCTTGGTCCAAACTCCCATCATACCTTGCACACATCCGTCATCCAATATGGCCGCCCCCATGTGAAGACCACTTGCAGTGTTGTGCTCCTCCGTTTTTGTTTTTTATTCTCCTTTGATAATGAAGTCAATTTTATTCCTTCGAAATAATAGGTGCCTTGTTGCTCGTTCAATGCGGAATGCTTCATGTGGTTTTATCGCTATCATAAAAGTCAGTTAGGTTTTTTCAGGATATAAAAGAATCGGTGCAATTTAAATATCAAGCCATTCGTCTCATCTGAGAATGATAGGATAGGAAAACATACTTTCTGTTTTTTTTTTCCTTTTAAAAGGAAACTGCCAAATATTGTTAAGTAGGTGGTACTGGGTTTTAGGGGTGTGAAAGATAAGGACTATTACGTAATTTGGATACAGAAAAGAACCTGTTCTATACTTTCCCCTTCTGTGGAGAATTATGTAGAATGGAATGTCAACTAGCAATGCACGGACGTCGTGTTGAAATTAAAAAATGTAACAAAAATTATGTAGTATTAATAAACGATGATCCAGCTGTGCCATTCAAGGTCTTGGGCGCCTAGTCACAACATGTCTAGCCTACGTCATTGCAAATAGTACTAAGTACAATCACGGATGTATTAGGTCTAATAAGAAGAGGCTTGAGACCACATACTCAGTAGTAAAACCTACTGTCAACTTAAAAATGCTAAATATGTCAGTAATTTTACTGTGGAGTAAACATTACCGTAACCTTAAAATTTTACAGACAATGATTGTTTGTATTCTTCTGTTTTTGACCTCGGTTCAGTTATTAAACTTCATCTTAACAAGTTCACTTTTGGTTTTTATAGGTTATAAAATAATGACTTCGAAAAGGGTGTTACTACCGAAGATATAACAAAGTATGATTTCTCATTAAATCACGTACATGAATGCAAGTACGGTGGAACCCTGCGAAAGGGATATTTGACAGAATAAAAGCACTAAAAGTAGTTAACGTTTTAAAAAAGCCAGCAAGTGCACATGTATACAATAAAATGCGACGTTTCAGAATTTATCATCCCGATGTCAAGCAAAAAAGTATTTTATAGCATAAGTTACAGTCACAAGAAACACTTAAATGGTATCCCATTTTAAAGAAAAGCAAGCCACCTTTTACCATTTTTTTACCTTTTATTGCTCTGGCTTGCTTTTCTTTAAAATGGGAAACCATTTAAGTGTATCTTGTGACTTGTAGCTTATGCTATAAAATATTTTTTGCTTGACAACGGGATGATATATCCTGAAACGTCGCATTTTATTGTATACATGTGCACTTGCTGGCTTTTTAAAACGTTAAAGGAATATTTAGCATAAATGCCAAATTTGAGACATAGATCAGTAGCTTTTGATCAGACGTTGATCAGGAGACATTGGGAGTGCTTACAATAAAAAATAAAACGACCCAGGTGCACAGTGTTAAAAAAAAATTATCAGGATTAATAGGCATTTACACATACAAGTACTTAGAACTCAGAAATAACGAATTTCTGTACCTAACTTTTATATAAACTGAAGGAATTGTTAGAAATGTTTTGCTGCTGGCCGAATGGAGTCCTGGTCACGGTTGTGACCTGAATAACGGTTTCAGTGAGTTATCTTTATGCCAGTGGAGGATGTGGCTATAGCGGTTAAGGTGCTATGAAAGTGATCTGGGGGCGAAGTGGGTAGCTGGTTCGAATCCGGCTCATGCTGCTCCGACGAAACGTAAGTGCGTAAAGGTGGCTTACTGAACTACGTTATTTCTAGTCTATAATTTTTGCTAATGGCTAATTTCCAATTTTCCTATATATTATTTACAACGATTTATGTCTATTTATTTCTCCTGGTAGCACAGAAGTATCCATAGGTTCATAAACACAACAAGATTTTAATTTTCGACAGAGCTACAACTTTCTTCGTCACCAAGACGAAATACATAACCAAAGACTAATGAATAATGATAAAAACTTTGGTAACGAGTACAGTTAATAGGACCATACTTACAGTAAGAAGGATGAAAAACTCTATTTAAAATTAAATAATCGGCAACAAACAGGCACATTAGTCGCCATCTTGAAAAACACAGAGTGAAACCACTGGTATTCAAATATTAACCTTAGGGAGATATTTAAAAACTTTTTGACACTTTTACATGTTCGGAGCATTTTTGAAAATGTTCATAACGCTGGTACGATTTACTGCCGTAGTATAAGCCTCCAATTATTGCAGTCTAATTTTTTTTCTATTGGCTGAAAATAAACGATGGTTGTACCACTGATATCTACAGTATGTTTGGTGGCTTCAGCATGTTTGGCCACTGCATAAGATTCTTTGGACTTCAAAATACCATCTCCATGGTCCAATTTCCTGACACCGACTGGTCTTCGGCAGGTTCGTACATAAACGAGGGGGCAATCAAGACATTTGATGCAGTAGACCACGTTTATTGTTGAGTCAATATGTGGATTTGCATTAGAGCCAGCAAGATTGCGACAGGTGGGTATAACTGGTTCATTATTGACGAATTCAGTAGGACGGTGTTGGGATGAGGATAAAGGAGGGGCGTGACGAATTTAGGTCCCTACAGTTTAGAGGTGTCTGGTGACCACCCTTACGCCACATTTAGCACCACTACGCCATGACATTTTGTGCAAAACAGGCCCGGGATATAGGGAAGGATTGTCTAATCAATTGGGGGTGGATGAGGGGATGGGGGTTGACGGACAAAAATTTCAGAGCTCAAAGGTTGTTTGACCAGCCTCGTCAGTCCTCATGGTGGTTTCGATCACATTTTCGACCAACTTCGAAGGAGCATCATTAATTCTACATTATTATCTTCATCCATAGTGCTGTGATGCGATGCCCTAATAATCTCGCATCTAAGCATACCTTTTAGGATCGAAGGAGGGTGGACTGACCTAAAAATTGGTCGACCTGTTGGTTTGGGTTGGCTTAGTGTAATGCGAAACGTAAGTCCGCTTCAGGAAGAAATCTTTGTACACACAAATGGCCAAGAAAGGTCCCCCCCCCCCCATGATTATCCTCTCCTTCAACTGTGAAGCCTAGCAAACGGTGAAACCCATTTAGGGTGTCAAGGATAGGCTGGATATCGCTCTGGTTCCGTAGCCAAGCAAATATGTCATCTAAATACCTGCTCCAATAACGTAGTTGCGGTATATGTATTGGGACTTGACCATAGTATCAGTGTGATTAAGTACCATGTCCACACAGATGAACCGGGATTGATGCGCCTATAGCTATGACAGACATCTGTAGCTCTGTCGAAAATTAAAATCCGGTTGCGTTTATGAACACACGTTCATACTTCAGGGATACTTCAGGGCTACTAGGAGCACACCATTTTTGACGCCCAGCATACAACCACAAATTCATTTTCATTGCATTGCAGGAATTGCTCTACACGCATAATCATTAACACTGTATTTTATTTTATTGTTGCAGTGCCAATCGGATTTATATTTGTTGAACTTCCTTGGCAAGTCCCCCCATCGACACTTTGGCCAATGTGCGAGTGGGAAGATATCAGCGATAACTACAAAAATTTATTCTTTAGAGTCACTGGGGGTAATGCAGCAGTGTTTGGAAAAGTACAAGACAGTCAACCAAATGGACTAAAATATGTTAAAGCAACTCCAAATGGCACTGGTAGTTCGTCTTGGACAGGTGTAACAGTCCCCAATAACGGAGATTTTAGTAGAGGACTTGGTGTATCCTGTGGAGTAACTTGTCCACCATTCGAACAAGTAAGCTTACAATTTCAAAGAACTGGAGGTGAAACACACCCTTTAAATGTTGCAGTGAAGATTTGGAGACGGAAGTCTTAGTCTACTACCAAGAATTTATAGGGTTTGGGAGGAGAATTTGTAACTCTAAAAAGTCCCTATTGAAACATGTTAGATTCGTCCCATTAGTTCAGTCCGAGTTTTCAGAGGGCGCCACGTGTTCTATCTGGTAATTTTTGCTCATTAGATTTCAGCCCAAAGCTAAAATACACTAAATTACAACTAAGCTAGGCTAAACAATAATTAAACTTAAACGAGTTTCGTTTAGTTTAGTTTGATTTTAGGCTAAATACTGAGTAGAAATTCCCCGATAAAACATGTGGCGCCCTCTATAAACTAAGACTGAACTAATGTGAATGTATCCAAGACGTTTCAGTATGGGTCTCAGTCACACATTCTCCTCCCTAACCCTATAAATTCTTGCTACTACTGATAAATTTGTATGCATACTATAATATTTATATGCTTAAATATTTAATTTGTGAACACAAATTACTCGTCATTGACATTATTCCAAAACCTTTCAACTCTTTCTGCCTATCGAGCTGCCAATTTTGTAGGTCTACTTGAATTTAAAAACTTATTTGGTTTTGCAACTATAAGCGTTTGGGTGAAGAAAGTTTTTATCGCATGTTGCTTATCAACAACGAGGGAAACCGTAGACATTAGAAAATTGTACTTTCCACGCGGCGGCATGCCTCGTGCTTCGAAACTGTTGTCAAGTTTAAAGTGATTTTTCAAAATTTTCTTCTGCTTCTTGAACCCTACTTTTGTGCTTTCTATTATTAGATACGAGTGATTTAAGTATGAGTTAAAAAAAACCAACCAAAGTCAATCGATGGCCACAGCCCACGAGAGCAACAGAGGTTTGTGCACCGCACTGTTATCAAAAAAGGTGATTTTAACAGACATACACAACAGCCCATTGTTGGGCCTTGCGCCCTTCTTTATGTTGTTCACGTTTGATTCCGAATTGCCCCTTCGGTGAAAAATAGAACTGAGACTTTGCTCCCTAACACGACAAAGAAAGGAAGAAAGGGAAAGACAGACTGGTGGTGCGTATGCTTTGACGCGAAATCCAGAAACTAGAAATAATCATTGTCCGACGTTTTTTCTTTTAGTGTTTTTGATATTATTGGTGTTCAGGTCGATTGTCAACCGG
>JAHWFP010144416.1:6698-17586 GCA_023313725.1 Lithobius niger
GGTCCCTTACACCACTGGATACACTGAAAATTTGACTTTTTACACAGTTTATTTTTTAAAGCATTTTCAAGCCGTTCACATTGTTCCCATTTTCAAAGAGATGATTAGTTCTTGCCAATCATAGGTTGAATTTGTCTACAGATTATGCTCAAGGAAGATACATGTTCGCACAGAAAAAAAAGTCGTAATGACGAATTATAAACAGAAACAAGTTTTTTTTTAGTTTGGCTTAGCAATTAATCAGTAACGCTGCGCAGCTACTATCTCTGCGGGCCTTGGGTAGAAACAACTAATTCAAGTGTCGAGCTTCAAGATACAAGGGCGAGCTTCAGTCAAGGAAGGAAACAGCTCTGCACTTAACTCTGTTTCAGGCTTAGAATTGCTCGCGCGACCAGAGTTTCGAGTTTTGGTTTCGGGTTTCGAGACGAATTAAGTTTATTTCAGGTATCTGGCAACAGGTGTCGCATCCGTACAGTATGGGGTTTTTGATCATACGCTAGAGTAAACTAAATCTAAAGGAGTTGCTAACTCATCATTTTCATAGACTCATGGTAGAACGCATCTTTTAAAGGTAATTCCTGCTCTTCAAATACATCCATTGACCGAACGTACTCGTTTGGGTCAATAAATCCGAGATTAAGTTCTTGTCCACTTTTGATTCGAACCAATTCGCCGAATCCAATGCTGATTTAGTGATGAAGAAAGGTCGATCTTTCTTGTGGTTTCTGACCAAAGTTTCCAGTGACAAAGATACAAAATTGTAACTGTCCAAAAGTCTCACTCTTACGCGGTCTAACTTGCAGGTTTCAGTTTCAAAGTAGCACGTGATAGTCATGCTTATGAAACGTTTTGTGTTGCTAGCAAGGACATCTACTTCCCGGGAATATTTTGTGCTGCCGTAATGAGTAAATGCATATTCGTAGCCATCCAAATTGTGGTATATAATTGGAATAGTTGTTACAGCATGAGCCTTCAGATTACACTCGTCATGCGATGCACCTCGAAATTTTCCCGTAAAGTGGCAGCGATCTCTAACTTTAACGAGGTAGGATGTTATAGTTTTGCTGTAGTAGTAGCAAGTATTAGCTTTTGCAAATTGATTTTCATCTTCCGGACTCATATTCAATGGTTTTGGTTGAGATATAATAGCCGCAAACTTTTCCATTTCAATGCTCATGCCCCTATAAAACTCGTCCACCGCATCAGCTCCAAGATAGAATTTTTGGCTCACGATGTTATTTTTGGTCCCATTACAACGTACCCAAATCCAGTAGGGGAATGCATGCTGATTTTAGTGGATGAACTCGTAGACGGATTAGCACATGTAATATGTACTGGCTGAAGCATGCATTCGAAATCGGCATAAATAACCCAAGGATGTGGATTGACACGGTCGTAATGTGAATTTTAACGAGTTACTGCCAGGGGGAAAAAAGCTAAGTACCTGAGTACTTGAGTCTCAAGCATTTATGTCTGTGCTCTGCCATCAAGTGTTCCTTACCTAAAGCTGTGAAACAGTTATAGCAGTAGAATTTTCTGTGACTTCCAACACCTCGATATCGGAGTAAGTTATCGATATCTATGATGCTACAATAATGTGTATTTCCTTTCTCTTCAGTGAGTAATAAGATGTCACTGACTTCTCCTCCCATATGTTTCTTAACTCTCAATGGATGTAGAGCATCTGTTCCTTGTACGAGATAACGTTAATAGTCAGATTGTTTGCTCATTCGAAAGAATCGATTTGGTTTATAGACATGGGGAATTTTAGCATAGAGTGCTCTAAAGTATTCAAATAAGGTTCGTAATAGTTAACATCAGTTTCATAACAGTTCATTTTAACAGCCAAAATGGAGTACAGAAAGCATTTATCATCAGAATTTTTCACATTAACGATGGCTTCCCTCTTTTTCTGTAACGCTTTTGGCAACTGGAAGAATGAACTTGGACAGAACGGTTCGACTTTTTTGAAATTTTTACGAGTACAGCGAACACTTTTGAGATGATCCACCCGCTTCCCTTTTATGTGAAAGCCTCGATGGATTTTTTGATTTTGGAGTAAGCACTCGACAAGACTTCTTAAACCTCGGAATGGTTGTAGACGGGGGGAAAAGAAGGACCTGAAACTGGCACGTGTGGTGTCAATACCCCGGACAAAGTCAATGGCTAAACACAACTGGATTCTCCAGTTTCATCAATTGATACAGACAAGGTTGAATCAGAAATTCTAGGGGACGGTGGATTACGAGCAGTCCCTGAGATGGATCACCATGGTCAACCTTTCGTAAATATTGTCGGTGCGAATCATCATGTGCTAATGTGCATGTCACCTCTCCTTCAAAGACTGAATCTATCAATTCGTTTTGATAGAATGAGCCGAAGATTTGATTGATGTTCCGGTAAATAATTGCTCAAATCGTGGCGAGTTACAAAGACTTTTCCACAGTATGCATAGGTGAATGATGATTTTGAATTCATTTTCTTTTTCCGGAAAGAAAAAGTATTCATCTCTTTTATTTATACAAAAAGAAAAAAAAATTTGTTTTATTCATTTATTTTTTGGGGTAAACTGGTGATGGTATCCGTCCAACTATTATACTTGGAATCATAACCTTTCCATTTAACGAAGTAAAGCATTTTCCCATATTTTCCTTTCTTCCTACGTAATACTTGTTCGACCAAAAATAAATTAGGTACTAGAGTTTTTTGAAGTTCTGGTTCGTAAAAACTTCCGAGCACCGGTTCACACGACTTGTCTTTTAGAAAATAAGTAACCGGTTGTGTTTTTTGCACTTCACGGATTGTGAAAACTTCATTAGTAAAATTTTGTAAATACCCCTTATCGAAAATATTTTTAACTTTAGAAATCCAGAATTTATTTCCTACGGCAAATTTGGGTTTCTTCAGCAACCGTTTAGTAATAGTTCGTCTCAGCAACGGTTCGTAACGTTTGGTTACCTCCCTCGGTTTCAGTTTTGTGGTGGAATGAACCATGTTATTGTACTTGCAAATTAACTCGTCGATAATGTGTGTCCATTCGTAATGCCCCTCTCTGGTAATTTTTTTCCACATTTGAGTTTTAGGCGTTCTGTTGAAACATTCAACCACGCTCGCTTTCATCTCATAGTACGTAGTGTACATATTGATGCTGTGACATTTAAGTAGGGCTTTGAAGTCTTTGTTGTAAAACTCGCTGCCTAAATCGACTTGTAAATTTTTAGGGGGTGTCGCTCCAACGATTATCTTCTTGAAAGCTTCGGTAACGTCTATGCCATATTTAGATTTAGGTGGAATGGCCCAAGCAAAATTGGACATGATGTTAATGCAGATTAGCAGGTAGTTAAACCCTTTATTTAGGTTAGCGTAAGGTATCATTTCCACCAAGTCAGCCTGCCATATATCGTTCAGGCTCAGTACAATCACTTTCCGTCTCAGAAAATTTTTGGGGGTTGGTTTGTGAAGTTCTTTTACGAGTTGATCCATTTTTTTTAATTCCCATTCCGAACCTTAGTTTTGTTTTCATGATTTCCTTAACGATCGAAGCGGCTAGTTTTTCCCTCCATGCCAGAGATGGATCCTCTCTCACTCTTTGAGCTTTGGCAATGAGGACTCCATCGTCGGCATACCAATCTTTTAAGTCAGAGCTCTCAGAGTAAGCGATATTGTGTTCTTTGCACGCTTCGTCTGGCTTATTAACTCCCGGATCCCATCGGGTCAATCTCTTTTCCAGTTTAGTTCTTGGGCCGCAGTATTGGTAACCTAGCAAATGCAGTTCGAGAGGTAACTTATCTATGATTTTGTTTACGATTCCTTTCCCGGACTTGATAAAGGAATTTTTCTTCGTCCCGCACTCCTCGTAAAATACAACTTTCATCTGTCGGTTATTTTTTGCAGTGATAAAAACGGATGGTTCAGGTCCGTTAGAAGTTCGACGTTCACATTTGACACAATACCTCATCTTGATATTTTTGATTCCATGGTTCTTTGTTTTATAGATGATTTATTTTAACCTAAACCTTAATTTCAATAAGCCACCTTTTTTACCCGAGCAGTTATGATTTGTTTTTGCAGCATTTCTGATAAAATTTCGACCATCTTGTTTCTATGAGTAGTATAAGAAATGGTAGAAAGCAGGCCCTTTTGAGCAACCCCCAGGTCCCCCTGCAGGCCCTCTCCTAATTTTTTTGCATTTAAAAAAAGTGTCCTGCGTGTAACTCGTTGGGTTACTCGTCATGAAAAAGCCGTGCTATTTGAATATTTTTTGCGGGATTTTTTTTATTACAAGTTACGCGTATTGTTTTTATGGATGAGGGGTGTGACTTTCTAGCGCATGGACCATTTGATACGAGCGGTGGGTATAAAAGGCGCGGATAATTACGTCAATCTTCATATCAACCATGGCTGCCAAGTACAAGGTGGTCTCGAGGTTCCAATGCGAGAAATGCAAGGTTGAGTTTTTATCGCGAGAAGAGGTGGAAAGTCATTTGCAGAAGCCTTGCATTTTAAATTTTACTTGTCTCGATTGCGGAGGACTCGTTTCTTCCTATGATGTAGTTTTGGTGCACAACGACCGATGCGATGGAAAAATGACCACGCTTGAGAAAATCAAGTTTGAATGTGCATATTCCTGCAAAGCTTGTCGGAAGTATTTTCCCGATTTGGAACGAACAATAGTTCATACCAGAATTTCACATTCGTATAATCTTCTTCCAGGGTAAATACGCAGAGCAACCCATCAGGAAAACCCCCTGTAGATGGGGCCTGTGGGATGGTCTTCTTTCTTCGTGGTACCACACATTCATACATACGTGTATTCCCACACACCACGAGAATAATTGTAGAATAATATGAGAAAGCTTGGTTGAAAATAATTAAACCATCATGATACGAGTAGCACTTGTAAATTTTTTTTTATCATTTACACACAACCAAAGAAATATAACTGTTATGTATAATTACAGCACAATAATTTATCTACCACCCTAAGGCCTCTGAATAAGCTCACGGAGAATTTGTCTTTCACCACTCAATACGAACAAAAAAACGTTTGTGAGTATTATGGCGCCAATAAAACTGGAGTCTATGTTTCTACCAAAAAAACAACAGCTGGCTTGAAAACCTTAGTAGAATTCATCCTAAAGGTTTATACTCCATCCTGGTTTACAATAAAGTGCCAACTCTCCATAAAGGATGGAACAAGGCACCTGTGGGAATTTATTAAGCCCTCTAGATACCTGCCCCAGAAGTACCTTGATGTTATTGACCCAGTAATAGCTCGAAATGCTTTCTTTGCCTCACCAGAAATCATTCCTTTGAGTCTGTTAACAGACGAGAGGGCACATATCAGGAAGCTTGGAATGCGTAGGATTTTGAAAGCCAGGGAATGCATTACGGCAGAAAATTCTGTTGTTCACAGCTTTACCATCCCACAGATTACCTTCCATGCAAAAGATTACGTGGATCTCATCGATTGGTTTAGGTGCAAAGTGTACTCTCCACCAGTCCTCAGTGGCGTTCAATCTGAAGATATTCGTAAATTATTGACTGAAGGAATTGAAAGTGACAGTGGCAAATGGCTTTTCACCGATTTCCCTTGCCATACTCAAGCTGTTGAGCGCACAGTGAAGCAGGTGACCGAAGCATCAACCCAAGTATGTGGTGCACAGAACAGGGATGGGTTCATTTGTGCGACTTTAAAATCACGAAGTGTATTGCCTGTATTTGATCATAAGGCTGATTATAAATTTTAGTAGCTGTTATACAGAAGCCAATTATTTGTTGATTTTGTGCAGACCAATAGTGTAAGATTCCTAATTAGCAAAATAAAAGATGTTACAAAATATACTGTGATTTGCCGTTTTTGACCAAGTTTATTTAAATTCACTCCTTTTGCCGGAACAGAAGATATTAAAACACAAATACGAAACTTTCTCGCAGTTAATGGTGATTCAAGTTGTTACATTTCAAAACTACCATGATTCAGTACAAACATCTTTTTTTTTATAATACTCCAATTATTTAGTGTTTTTTAGTCATTTTCCGAAATTTGGGCCCGCTTGCCGGAGCAGAAGATATCAACTCGCGACAAAGAAATTTTTTACAGTGATTAGTCATATGGTAGCACAAGTTTTCCAAACTACCCCTTTTCCATTCTTGTACTTTTGATTTTTTCAACCCACTCTACTGTACACCCTGGTAATTCTGCCAGTGATTTCAGTCAAGTTTAAAGCATTGTAAGATGGCAAGTTAAACCAGGATTTGTCGGTAATATTTTTTTAAGTTTCCTTTTACTTTTGTGAATAATCTCGTACACCCAAGTTCTAAGACAGAGCGGTTTGTCTCAGTTACCTTCGCTCACCTTTTTGCAAGAAGGGTAACAGGTGTAAGCCACGTACATAGCATTCGGATAATTGAATATAGTCAAGAAGACGGGTTTTGCTCGTCAAATTCGATCTCTAGTTTTTTACTGATGTACCGTCTAAGACTTTTCAAAAGTTTTTTAGTTTCCAGGTCGATGGGCGAAATCAAACATTTATATTTTGATTTTACACTGAAATGGGATTTCCCAAACCCTGTTAATCTTTAAACTGTATGGAAGGAGACAACGAATACTTTACACCAATAATCTTTGTACCATTCTCGTTCTTAACTTTCAGCAAGTTTTTTTTCAAGAGATTGAAAAGATTCGTTTGCCAAGATGGTTGAGACATTTTGAGGTTATTATTTATTTTGAGGTTCTTCCTTTTATTATAATATTGAAATAAAAGCCTCATCGACGGCTCGGAACACTTTGAAATGTCTCTCATTTCAAAAAGATGTCAGTCAATACGTTTGGACAAGCATTGAAAAGGACTTGGGGAAGGAGGTGAAGTTATGGAAGTCGGTCCGAGAGGATAGCCAGGACTAGGAGCCGTTTTAACCCCTGAAAACAACTACGACATGCAAAGCAAGCGTGTAACTAAAGTAGGTACTGCTATCGAACCTGAAAATGCAGTAAATTATTCTCAGATCGGTACTCTGGCAACGGACGTTCAGAAGCTTAAAACCGACTTGCCTCCTCCCGTAACTCTTCTCGCCGACGAGTTGGCTTCTGCCATTTCTAGTATCGAAAAAAATACGTTGTACGTAGATGAGGTTGACAGGAATTTTTATGCGAAGAAGAAGCAAATTAAGGACATAGCATTCCCCCGGCACGCTGCTAATGCGGCATCAAAAGTGTACATTCACAGGAACTGTTTGTTACAGGACGACCAGATAGTTTATTTCAATGCAATGCACAAGCTGATCAGAAATCTAAGCGAACCTACTTTACCGAGCGATGCTGTTACTAAGATGTTCATCGACAGTAATTGCTTGTTACAAGATGCCCGGAAAGAATACTTTAATGCCACGAGCAACCCGATTCGAAATCTAAACGAACCTACATTACAGCCAAATCAGTTTCAGCATGAAAAGCCCTTTGGAAAAAGCAAGCAATTGGTTCATTAATTCTGGTCCTCTCTCGAGCTATGTACGTACGAGTTCAGGTTTAATTCATAAAGCAATTTTATACTGCAGCGATGCGAGTGTTGCACTAGTTGCTAAATGTAAAGTAGGAAAGAGAGTCCTTTACATTACTAAACTAAAGGACGAGCATTCGACAGCTACCGTTTTCGAAAAGGCTTACGTAATAGAAAAAAAATTGCCTATCGCGGTACAGGTATTCGAAGAGTTTCACGTAAAAGATGTTTATTTCCAGTTAGATTTGCACGTAATTTTTCAATAGATGACTCGTCTCATCCTATTCAAAACAGCTTCCTAATTACGAGCCTTAGACAAGGCAATTAGGAAAAATAAGCAAAAGTGGCCACACCAAATTTGGTCAAAGTTTTGTACGCATTCGTAATTGTATTTAATTCCCGGTCTCAAGTAGTTAACCACAGACCGGGAGGACCCATGTTGCTAAAACTATCGAAATAACAGGGTTCACCCGAAATGGTGAAACAGGCAACCCAGTGACCACCTTCTCCATCATGCAAATCTTCCAAGTTTACGTTCCGTTTTCGCCAGTAGGCCAAAGTTTTCAGGGAAGCGTGTCTTTCCTAAAAGTACCTCTAAATTAACCAATTTTCATTCTCTAGCCAATCCGTTTAAATCAAAGTTTGTTAAAGGTTTATCAAAGTCGATTAAACCCTGGGTGGCCTTAAGTAAAGACCTTTGCTACGGGGCAATATTTGTTGCTTACTTTTTTTTTCTTCGAGCCGGAACCTTCCACTTGCTTGTAATGTCGCACGAGTTCAGCCAGAATTTGTCCATCGTTTTATGCCTTTTTTACAGTGGATACCACCCCCGCAGTGCCTCCCGCCAAGCCTCCAATACCCAATAAAATCGGTCCTAGCAATGCCAACAGCAAAAAGCCACCTTTCTTTTTTCGCGATTTTGTTTTGAGCGCTATAGTATCTTTTTTATTATTATTGTTATTTAATATACAACTTCGATTTTGCCTCTATCCAACTTTAGATTCATTTTCCTGTCGCCAATTAGCAGGGCGTGACAAGTAGTGTTGTTGGCATGGCTGCTCTAAACTTCTGTTTGAATTGTACATCCACGATCCCGATTGAAGCCTCTCGTACTGTATAGAGCAATCCAACACCACAGGAGGATATGCTTTCTTCAACTGAATCAAGTCGAAACTCTAGTCGTTAGCATCGTAGCACAGCTGCCTAAATTGCTGCGCCATTCTGTACAGACCAACGTACTCTCCAGTGGCAAAATTAGAATTCAAATTGAGAAATGGATAACGCTCGGAATTTAGAGTCACGTGGGCATCTTGCAGACACAACAGGATTTTTAACTAAAGAGTCCTATCTGTTAGTTTGAAAAGCTAGAACTATCTACCTAGGTTTCTCGACCACGGAAGTAGTAAGCACGCGCCAAGTGAAGCTGGTATTTTGAGGGAGCTCGCAGCTATCGTAATACCAGTGCCTGAATCCAAAATCTACTGTCGCTTGGTGGTCGATGAGATTGTAGAGTTTCAGTTTTTCCATGACGTGTTTCAACGGGATGGCGAATGTAAAGCTTCCCTTGGGAGTTGTTTCAACGATGAGGGACGCGTGCCGCTGTTTGTATCCCAAGTTGGTGGACAATTCAGCATCGACTGATGCAGCACTATCCAACGCCCAGCACTGGCTGAGCAAGCCGGTTGCTCTGCCAAGCCGTAAGTGAGCATTCCCTTCATCAGAGTACCGAACCCCGGATAATTGAACTCGTCGACTTGTTTATCACATAGATATTATTTGATATTAGAAAACAGGAACATGGGAGCATTATTAATTAACGCGGCTACGTCAGCGTCAGCGTAAGCCGAGTTAACGTGCTTTAGCAACCTCCCTTTGGCAACGTGCAAAAATAAATCTTGGTTTTCTACATGTATGCAGATTTCAGAATTTACGTTGTTGAGATTGGTGCCAACAATAGGATTGTATTGGTGGTAAGTGTAAGACTCGACGGATGAATTATACACCAAAGGTTCGTTGATTTTTAAGTAATCTTCTACTACACACATTTTCTGGGTGTTGTGATGAAATTGATGAAAGCTTTGTTTCTAGGCGTCAAACCGTTTGTTTTTTTATTATTACAGTTAAATTTAAGAAAGAGTCCTTTCCTTTTTTCTCCAAACACGAGCATTTTTGTCCTTTTTTAAAATTTAACTCGTAGATCTCAAATGAAGATGCACCGTGAGCGTTTCTCCGTTAAAATCCAATGGCTCGTTGATCTGTGAAAAGTAAGCCAAACTCTTATATCTCTGATTAATTTGGTAGTAACCGGGAGGTAAATTAAATTATGAGGGGACTCTATGACTTTGGAACCGGCAGGTGAATTTGGATAAAAGGAGTATAAAGTGGGCTGAGTGTCGCTGTTTAGGTACGAATTGCCGATGATATCAACGTGTACGAAAATTGTATTGATATGATGCTCATAATGTCGACGGTATTTTGACTCTCTCGACTTCTCAAGTAGTTACCTGAGTCAAACCCCAGAATCGAGCCAAGTGCTTATCACCGGAAAAGAATATTTCGTAGTTCGCGTCAGTAATTATCAAGTTGGTTCTTAAAGTATTTAGATTCGGAACAATAGAAATGGCATCCTTGATGTGGCCATTTGCATCTATCGCTGATTTGAGAAATTTATTCAAATCCTCGATTTTATAAGCTCCTTGAGTTACTAACACTTTCTGCCAGGTGGCACCAGCATCGGTTGTGTACCGAATTTCGTTATTTGTTGAGGTGATGTTGTGACTGCTGTTATAAGCGTCTAAATTCATCAGAGCCAATTCGTATTTTTTTTCAGAATCCAAATGAATGGGAGTGTTTAGATTGATTCTCGAGTCAGAGTCTTTGCCGGTGAGAATAACTGAATAACAATCCATGATATTGCTTCTTTTAAAAGCGATATACTTCTTGGAAAGAGAAAAAAAATGAGACATCTAAAATGGCCGCCCGTGATGTGACACCTCGTAAAGCCGGTAGAAGCATTGTCGCTATTCTCACATTGTGAAAGCTCAAAAAGCATGTGTACCGCCCCTCAATTATTTAGGGATCGCGCAATAATGCTGTTAATTCGTCATTGTCACGTTTTTAAAGCACTCGAGTGCATTGTGAACCCCCATGTTGCTAGTCATTTTCACGCTTCGGTGCATTCTAGAATTATCACAATGTGAAAGTTCATAAAGTATTTGCACGACCCCTTTAAATACAGTTACACTTCCGGGGTGCTGCTGGGGTAAAAAATAGTTGCACTTCCGGGGTGTCGCATGGGGGCCGCCGAAGTGGATGACGTCACTTCCGGTATGCAGGAAACCTCACACTCAAGTAAATCTGGAAGTGGGGAAGATTTAGTTACGTGGGAG